>CM041720.1:8482711-8783822 GCA_023373845.1 Nibea coibor | reverse complement strand
TATGTTAGCAACATGTGGCAGTCCTTGCGAATAATGATCAGGGTTGAGGGCATATAGAACATAAAATTGTTCAACAATATTGTATACCTGATTGGTTTCCTGTCGAGATATTCTCAACATTAAATTGTAAGATTTCTGAAATTCTTTTTAAATATGATTAGCATATCAGCTGAAACAGAAGTAAGAATGATTTACACTGGATTTGTGCAAGATAATAATAATGTGCTCTGTGTGTCTTGTTTCATTTGAAAATAAGTTATGAGTTAATGATGAATATGCCATCTAGTGGACATTGATCGTTTTGCACATCTCAGAGAGATGCTGAAGATATTAGTATAGTCTTAACTGGATTTGTATTTTTAAACAAGGCTAGGTTTATTTTTGTGATTTATTTATTTTGTATCCAACTCATCCATGATGCTTTGTATGTTAAACAGAAGAACACGCCTGACTCCAGATTTTAAGGCAAGGTTTTCTGTTTCCTTCCTTTCACAGGCCTGTAATAGTAGAAATCCCTCATTTTGCCTCACTGGCACGAGGGGACCGTGAGCTCGTGGTCCTCCGCAGTGAAAATGGCTCAGTCTGGAAGGAACATCGCAATCGCTACGGTGACGAAGTGCTGGAAACTATTCTGAATGGCATGGATGAAGGTCAGTGTGAATGAATGGCTGTTGGCGAGACACTGCACGGTTGCAGAATGCGTCAGTCTTAATCTTGATTTATGATCCTGAAGTTGCAGAACAAGGGCACAGGGAGGGGATACTTTGTTGTCTAAACAACAACACAGAAGTACACTTTGTCTCACCTGAATACGTGCAACAATATACAAAAAACTTACCTCCTCCTCACTCCTTCCTGTCTCTAGACTTGGAGAGTCAAGACGAGCTGGAGAAGAAGAGAATCCGTCGGATCATCTCCACCGACTTCCCTCTATATTTTGCTGTAGTCTCCCGTGTTCAGCAAGAGAGCGATCTGATTGGTCCAGAAGGTGGCAGACTGACCACTAAGTTGGTACCTCACGTCGAGGCCATCTTCCCTGAGACAGCTGTCACTAAGAAAGTGAGATTGGGCCTGCAGGTAAGGAGAGGAGTCGAAAATTGGAGTGCACATAAAGTAGAGGGCTAGAGATATGAATGAGAAGGTATCATGAAGAGGAGAGGCAATTGCATATTTGGAAAACACAGGATAGAGCCAATCCAGATCTTCCATAATTGCTTGGGTTTTTATTTTGTTTGTACAACAGAGACAGAAATTACTCAAGGCACATGTTTGAATTACAAAGCAGCTGAGTCTCACTCTGGGACTTAATGGTCTGTGCCAGTGTTCTTACCTGCGTAAATTCTGTTTGCACTGCATTCACTGAGATTTGACAGATTTCACATCCTGAAGTTGATGTTCTGCCTGTTTGACAAATGAGCCTGAATATGTCATATAAGGCATCAGTCACAGAGAGTGGATTTGTACACCGTACTGTAGACTTGAGACAGGTACATTCATTCATCACAGTGAACATCAAATCACATTTTACTGAATAGAACAAAACGGAATACATGCTTTATTGATCCCTCGAGGGGAAATTCTTTTTTCACTCAATTTTTACATGCGTGTTACCTGAAATGCAACCCCACACACACACACACACACACACAATGTGAGAGATGCTGGAGTTGATGGGCTGCCATATAGCATTGCCCTGGGAGTGGTTAGAGTATCAGTATCTTGCTCAAGGTGAACTGGCACCTCTCCAGCTAGCAGTCCTCCTTCCATACTAACCATACATATCCAACAACCAACTAAAGAAAGTATTCAAAATCTAAAGCACTATAAACACCATCAGCAGTAATTTAAGATATTATATTTAAGTAAATGACTTAAATATTAATGATGTAAAACATTCAGATCAGCAGGTTGTTTTTTTTTAGATTTACACTCCCTAAAAACTTGAATTTTTAATAATTTCTCTAACATTAAATATTCATGTCTACATCAGCGGTAACCTAACACAAACACACACTTTTAACACACATATTAATTCACATGTTGCTAAACTTTGATTGGTGCCTGGAAATATATGACATCACCTTTTATTTTATTTTTTAAAAGCAGGGACAGTAATGTAGAAATATCTATCCATCACTAATTGAGAAAATAGGTTGTCATGGCCTTTAGGATAATATATGACTTAAAGTTTACATCTGCTTGCAAATGCCGTTACCAAGAACTAGGTGACATGACAAGGGTATCACAGCCTTACCATACCGCACCGTTTCTAATTTAGCATTTGTAACACGCGGTGTCTGTCCTGCCAAACCGGGGCTTCTGGCAAATGTTGGCCTGATTGACAGTCATCCAGACCTCCACAGACACACATATGGGAACTTGGCAAACACTCCTGCTGACTCCTCCTCTATTCACACAACACCTCCACTCAGTTTTATTTTTCACGACAGAAGGATTACGTCAGATTATGGGTTCTACATTTCAGTTTTGTTTTTGTCCTCAGTGTACATTGTTCACATCATCTGTCAAAGCACTGATTTGTCACAGCATTGATGCTATTTAAGGGAATTGCATGATTTTTTTGCTTTGCCTTATGCTGCTCTGTTTATGTTTTCCTTTTATCCAGCCATTCATCACTCCTCAGTTACCTGATTTAAGTTGTGAGCCACACTGACGAGATGGTGCACTGATCTGAGTTGGGTCAGGTGTAAAATATGAATTGGTTGCATGTGTGAGTATGGCTGCGAGCTTGATGTCTGTTGCACTCTGTGTTGCTCTCTTTTGTTTTCGTATCTTCTTCTTCTTTCTATTTCCTGCTATTTCCTCTCTTTTTACTGTATACTTCAGCTATTACACAATGTTTCTGCTTGAGTTTATCTCTCACATATTTTATGTACCCAGCCTTCCTCAACTCCATATCTTTTTAACTGTCCATTCTGACAGCTTCCTATTTAACAACCTTTTCCTCCACCACCTCAGGCACAGCCAATCCCTGATGAACTGCTGACTCGACAACTCGGTAACCAGGCGACCTTCAGCCCAGTGGTTACCATCGAGCCACGCCGACGCAAATTTCACCGTCCAATTGGGTTGCGGATCCCTTTGCCACCATCCTGGAGGGAGAGTCCTCGGGATGCTGGGGAGGGTGATACCACCAGCTTGCGCCTCCTGTGTAGTGTCATTGGTAGGATCCATTTTGGAAATTTCAAGCTTTCTCTGTGAAGGAATGAGTTTTTCTATTGTTTTGATACTTTTTTGGACTTACATAAAATGTGCTGTAAAAAGGTGTGGGCATCTGTTCCCTTGGTTATCAGAGCATGAATGACACAGTGTGGTTTTTGTGTGTCAGGTGGCACAGCACCAGCTCAGTGGGAGGACATCACCGGAACCACTAAGCTGATGTATGCCAACAACTGCGCTAACTTCACCACTAATGTCTCTGCAAGGTGAGTCAGCTTTCCTTCCCCGCACTTATGCACACCTCTGAATGTGCATTCAACCTTCTCTTTTGTCCTTTTGCCAGATTCTGGCTGGCAGACTGTCCACGCACGGCAGAAGCAGTGACCTTTGCCAATTTGCTGTACCGGGAGCTGATGTCTGTCCCATATATGGCCAAGTTTGTTGTTTTTGCAAAGATGAATGAGGCGCGAGAGGGACGCCTACGTTGTTACTGCATGACAGACGACAAGATGGACAAAACGCTGGAGCTGCACGAAAACTTCACGGAAGTGGCCCGCAGTCGAGACATTGAGGTCAGCACAGGGGTCAAAGGAATATGTTGCAAAAAGAGGAAAGGTGTTATGGGTAGCAGTAGGGGTCATGCCAACCTCAAACATACTGTAGTCCCCAGATAGTGTTATAATTTTCACTTACTACCCTCTATCTAGTCTCTATCTGTTATGATTTATCTTGTCATCCTTAACATTTTGTGAACCTTTCTGCAGCTGATGGAGGGCATGCCACTGCACCTGGAGTGTTCTGGGAACCTAGTGCCGATCAGGAAGGCCACCCAGCAGCCTCGCAGCTTCAGCTTCCAGGCCTTCAGAGATAACAGGCTGCCTGTCTCCGTCAAGGTCTGTCTCCATCTGACCGCTCATGCCTGCTTTTCTATCACTCGCTACGTATTCATACTGTACTGTGGTTCTGTTTGTTCAGTTGTCGGATTCAGTGTGTCAAGGATCCCCTTGCCAGTTAGTCAGTCGATCGCCCACCTGCTGATCACCCAAATAACTTGTTCATTACGGTGGTTTTTGTGTGTCTGCTTTTCACTGTCATATCTGTCAGACAGTCTCTCAGCTTGTCTCTCCATTAGCATGTAAGAATTAGGACAACAGCTCTGTGTTCTCTCTGCACTCATTCAGGTCCACAGCAACACTACACCAAGAAAGGAACATCTACACCCAAAAAACAGTGAAGTTAGAGGCACAATTTCACTCTAATATTAAGTCTTTTATATTCTATTTTTGATATATGAACACATTTCTGATGGGTGTATGTCTGTCAGTCAGTCCATTCTTCTGTGGTTGTCAAATCCTGTTCATTCTTTCCCAACAAGTTAAAAATTGTCCAGATGTGTCCCAGATTTTTTTGGCGTCTTTTTCAATTTATATTTTGATCAAATTTACGTTTGATGAATGTTTGATAATGAACACCTCCCTGATTTGCTTTTGTTTTTTAAATGTGTTTCTCTGGTTACAAATGCATCACTGTAAAATGGGTCCTCTCTGGTCATAATTGTCCTTTCTTAGTCTCTTTGTCCTTCTGCATTTTATTGATGTGGTCTTACCCCCTTCCTCTTGCACAGACTTGTCTGTTTCACACTGTGTGCCTTTTTCATGTCTGTGTTGTCATTTTTCTGTCATTTTTTTATTGTCTTTTGATTGTGTTTCGTTTGGTAATCCATTTATTTGTCTGTCAGTGTGCCACACACTACTGTTCAGTATCAGCTAGTTGAATACTTTGATAAATATCTTTTTATCACAGTGTAGCCAAGCAACAAACAACTTACCTATCTACCTATCGACTCTCTTGGGTAATTGTTTGCATGTCCTGTGACTCCCTCACTTTCTTTGCCTGCCTTCCTATCTTGCGGCCTTGCCTGTCCTGTATGTGTCTGTCTCACTGTCTCTCTTTCTCTCTCTCACGGTCACTCTGTAACTGTCTGGTCTGACAGACGTCCAGGTAAAATGTGCAGGTAAATCTCTCCCTCTCGCCTGCCTGTGGACTGCTATCATCCCTGTTTCCCCCTGCTTCTCGTCCCATGTTACTGCGCCACATGCTCGAGACATTGTGGAGCGATCTAATACCCGTTTTGATCTGTTTTTCTTCCTCCTCCTCCTCTTTCTTCTCCTCTTTCTCTTGTTCTGCTTCATTTTCTTCTCTTCGCATGTGCTCTGTCTCTTTCTTTCACTTCCTTCATCTTTGCCTACTCTTTTTATCCACCCTTCTCTCTTTCATCCCTCTATCTGGCTTCTTATTTTTCCGCTATTCTCTCCTTCTATTTCTCTTTCTATATTCTTCTCTTTCTTCTCTCTCTCTCTCTCTCTCTCTCTCTCCATCTGTCCGTCCATCACGTCACTACGTTAGGTCAGAGATAGTAACAAGGAGGCTGCTGGGTTTTTATCATTTCTGCGGAAGTGTACCAAGTACGAGGACACACAGCATGTACTGTGTAACCTTAACATAACCATGCCACCATGTGTCAAGGTAAGGACTGGCATGCAAACTGCTCCTCACAAACACACATACACAAACCTTTGTGTGT
Organism: Nibea coibor; assembly: GCA_023373845.1. Classification (NCBI taxonomy): domain Eukaryota; kingdom Metazoa; phylum Chordata; class Actinopteri; family Sciaenidae; genus Nibea; species Nibea coibor. The sequence goes on along the minus strand of CM041720.1, from coordinate 8,778,058 downwards.
GAGTTTCTGTAGCCATCCATGATGAGACAGAGGTCTGCGTACATGACATTCTCCTAAGAAGTCAATAAAGTTTTTCTAAAAGGTGTCTAGCTAAAGTCATATCATGCTTAAGTCTGATGTGTGGGATTTAGTGAGCTATTTGTTGTCACACCTGATTGACTAGAGGACTATAGCATAAGTTCAACTAGTTAATTTTGGAGAGCCTTATTTGTCCAATATTTGCAATGGGGAATATTTGGCATGGCCCAAATAAATGGCAGTACTGTATAAATGAATAAAGGAGCAGATTCAAAAGCCCGTAAGGCAGGCAAGGTTCAGGAAAACTGGGAGAACAAAACACTAGGAAAAAATAACAAAGAACACTTCACAAACACAAAAGTAATGAAATGTAATATTTTACTGTAACATTTGTCACTAACCTTATACATATTCCTTGAAACAGTTTGAAGCTCCCTCTGTTCTTGACCATATGAGTTACTGATTACAGTTACTAACTAAACAAGGCATGGACATTCTCTTGAAGGGGTCTGTATATAAAATATGGTAGAAATTGACTTATTACTGTGGGGCCGCTGTCACAGCCTTTAATTATCATAATGAATTATATAGATACAAGTAAAGCAGTTTTTACTGCTTGTGACCCATTGATCACCAGTGGTGACATGCATTTTAAACAGTACGTGAATTAAACTTCAAACTATTTGTTGTTTTTATTTATTTTTTTAGGTTGTTGGAAGTGAGGAGCGTAGGCGAACTTTAACGCCCCTTGCCCTGAGGGAACGCTACAGTGCGCTAAATGAGCCTGGTGTGGGTGAGTCCTTCGCTGCCTGACCTTCAGCCCTCTCCTGACTTATACACAGTGGAGACGGGCACTGAATGTTGCACTGCCCCTTTACCCACCACCCTTTGCTTCCCACTCTGCCCTCTCTATATTCCCCTCTTTGTCTCGTGTGCACGCATGGCACAAAGACTGAGCCTTGGATGCAATGCACTGCTCAACAGTATGGCCCAGAGTTCTCTGCAGTGCAGTTAGAAGAAATCGTATTGAATGAGCGACAAAAGTTATGCAGCAGTCCCCAACAAGATTTTTAATGGCTCCATGGCACATGGCAAATTAACTTTCTCTTTCCTGAGTGTCCTGGAAGCTATGACAACAGATGCGATTGGTTTGCATGGCGCTGGTGTCTCCACTGCGATGTCCAATGGCATGGCAGCAGATACTGATAGCACTAGCACTGTAGCTTAGCATTGGGAATGGGCAGGACCTCGCAGTGGAGCTAGACAGAGGAGTCCTCCTATTGATTGGCCTGTGGTAAATGAACAGAGTCAAGATGGCCATTCGGGTTGGTTCAAACGTTGCTGATGGCGGGGGGGGTTTGAGGGGGTGAAGGTGAAAGGCCTTTTCTGTCTATAAAGTACACAGCGCTGCTACATTGCACCTCAGTCCCTCTATAATGGTTACTGAATGCTACTTTGATTGGTGGGACTAGCACCTGAATGAACCCCGAATACTGACTTTCCCTGTCCATATGGTGTGCTGACCCTGAAGATTTTTTGGACAAAAACAATGTGGGTATTGCTTGTTTTCTTCAACAGAGCAATGCTTTTGTTAAGGTAAGTATTGCCAATAATAACTGTAATAGCAACTTGAGTCAACATCAAATCTTTTAGGACTACATTAAGAATAGCAACTGTTTGCAGTATTTGAACATTTGTCAATAAAACACGTTTAGATGGTTTAAAGTTATTATCTGTCCAATAAATCCCAACATTAACCTGATTCAAGCTCTGAATAAATTTAGACTTAGTTACTAGAATGTCAGCTGGACTGTCCTGAACATAGATACACTATACTCTATTTTTTTTAAATTAGAGTTAGTTACATTAGAATCACTTTAGTAAAGTGAACATACACTTATTTGTCTTGATCACACTGGTATTTTTCTCTTTAGCCACAGTGAATGCCATGGAGAGGACTGAGATCAAGATCAACATCATATCTGAGCAGCTGGGTTTGAGCTGGGCAGGTCAGTCATTTCAAAAAATCAGAGGATCGATCCGACTGCTGCATCTGTTTGTTTCTCTGTGTTCTGTTTATCTACTCGATATGTCTGTTTGTCAGAGTTGGCACGTGAGCTTCAGTTCGGTGTGGACGACATCAATAGGATCCGTGTGGAGAATCCCAACTCCCTACTTGATCAAAGTTCTGCTCTGCTCAACTTGTGGGCCAGCAGAGAAGGCAAAAGGGCCAAGAGTAAGTAAAGACACTGCTGTTAACTGACTTACTAAATTAATTTGATGTTTTTTAATTTGACGAATCTTTCTTGAATTCCCTGTTACTGTCTTTCTTTCCCTCTCTTTCTCTTTTGTCCCCTCCCCATCGATGTGTTTCTCCTCAGTGGAGAGCCTGTACACGGCTCTGAAAAATATTGATCGTGCAGACATTGTAACCTCTCTGGAGGGTCAGGCTCCACAGCCAGCAGCAAGTTCCTTAGAGGAGGGTGCCTGTCGACTCAGCGACCGCGACTCCAGCCTGCTGTCCCCTAGTGTCATTAATGGTAAGACTACACAAACACATCAAATACCACATCAGACAAGCAATACATACCCTAATCAATGTACAGCGCATTACCACGCTGCATGTAGAGAGCAAGACATTCTGCTATGTCATAGTTCCCTTAAAGCTAAACAATCACCCAGGTTAGTTATGGTCATGTTAATTTAAAGTTACAAATGCATTTGTTGTAATGGAGAATCTTCTTCATTCAGAATTTCAAAAATTTTGATTGTTAATAAAGTTTTGATATAGCATATATATGCTGTATGTATATATACAGTATATACTGTATATACAATGAATACTGAAGCATATTCATGGCGAGACCGATGTTAGGCTTGTGTTATTGTCACATGATGATCTGTAACAATCAGAAATGGAAAGTTTATACAGGAGATATACAGATATATTTACAAGGAATCAGCAGTCAATTACATTATTACAAGAAAATCCACTGTAAAAATCAGTAATTCCTCTATGTTGATTAAAAAGCACTGTGATTCCACACTAATTTAACAGTTATTTCTTCAGGATTTATTTACTCAAATGCTTCTTTTTTTTTGTAAACAAAAGCATTGGTCACAACAGCCGGTATAGTCAGCACTACTAAAAATCTGAGACAAAATTCCCCAGCACGATAAGGTGAGCTGTTGTTCTCATTTACTTTCCACCTCTGAAAACTTCCCTGCTTCCCTGTGAGTCTGGGTAACAGCCGTTTTACCTTGTCTCTGTTGCTCCACAAGAGGTCACGGACTCAAGGCCACCGCGCCTAGTGCGCAAGCCACGAGTTATTAGACCCCCGTTTTTCAGAAGGGGTAAGTTGAAGTTGAACTCGGGCTGCATGGTGGTTTGCTGCTCATGACGTGTACATGATGATGATGATGATGATGATAATGATAATGAATCTCAAATTATGTTTTTGAGGTCTGAGGAATGGTGTCATTCTCCCACCATGACCCCCAGCCTTTTGCAGCATGCACTAACACCGCCTCTGTGCATTCCTCACTGGGGCCACAAGTCATTTTTTTCTTTTTCAGTTACAGTTTTTCACACCTCATACTTGAGCCCTGAACATGATGGTTCTTATTCTCCTCACTTGATATGAGAAAAGAGGATGAGTCACTTTCGCCGTGACTGACAGGATCTTAAGGGTTAACTAACGCTAAACAGGACGATACTTAACGTACGGATAATCCATGATTTTCATTTAAGGGTGTCTGAGATTGTTTAGATGACCCGTGTGCCTGTGCGAGTATGTGCACACATACATGCTTGTGTGTGCACACATACATGCTTGTGTGTGTGCATACGTGTGTATGTCTGGGATGGATACACTAGTCAAAAGTGGCGCTAGTACACAGATGATAGCGCGCTCTGGGCCGTCACACCTTGTTTCTATCGCTCTTTCTTTCCTTCCTTCTGCCTGTCTTTCTCTCCCTGAGAACAAGACAGAATTTCACTTCCGACAAAGTTTGATCGACAGCAGACATTGTTACGATGTTCTAGCAGTCTTTGACTTTTGTCTTTTGCTCAGGACAGTCTCTCTTTCCGTCCTACTTTCAGTCTGTCTCTGAAATCTGACATGTCATATCTGCTGCCCAGCCGCCCTGCCCCTCCTCCTCCTCCTCTTCCTCCTCCTCCCCTCTCCTGCTCTTCTTCCTCACAGCTCTTCCTATCCGACCTCTGACCTCATATGACCTCATGTTGACCTCTGGGCCTCCTCCTCCTCTCTTGTCATCTTATTTTCCCGCGCTCCTCCCTCGTTCAGTCGAGCGGGGACCCTCTCCTCCTCCTCCTCTCTCAATCCAGCTCTGTGTGTGTACTACAGTTTGTGCATGTGCATGCTGCATGCTTTGCTGTTACGGTATCTGTTCGTGCGTACGTGCGTATGTGTGCGGGAGTGAGTGTGTTTCAGACCTGGGCTTTAGTCAACTGCAGCTGACTTCGTCAAGCAGAGTCAAATCATTTCCTTTACTTCAGCTTGCAAAAAATGTATGTGTATGAATGTTTTGTTTTTACACAACAAAAATATACAAAAATCCAGATTTACCCAGGTCTATTTACGATGATTTCTGTGAGTGCAGTTAGTGGGAGTTGTGCGTGTGGAGTTCTCCTGAACATAATAAAGTTTGCTGTTTTTGATTCTGACATCTTTATGTGCACGGCATGCTTTCAATGTATGAAGTTTTCTTCACAGTGTAAAATGTTTCCTCTGTTCGATGTGTGTATTCTGGTCTTGGTTTTAATGCTATATTAACAAACAAATGTGTTTTTTATTTCCTTTCCTTTCCTGTAAAATAAATGGTGTGTTGTTTTTAATGCTACGCTGTAACACATGGTCAGCTGCGTAACACATAATGTTCAAAGGACAATGTTGCTGTGACATGTCTTCCATTCATTCATGGGCAAAATAACAAGCTATATAAATACATGTCGGGGAGCGCGTGTTCGATTGGATTTTCATCACGTATGCTTTGCCCAAGTTTGATGACGGACTCACTGGTAACATTGTCTGAACGTTATCTGCCAGCAGGGATATTGCTGTGAGGTGTGTTTGTGTATTAGTTCGAGTGTGTGTGTGTTCTGTACATTTGAGGCACACTTGTGTGTGTGTTTGTGCGTGTCTTCATCTGTAATTTAAAATGAGTGCAGTATTTGTGAACGTGTATATGTGAGTGTGTGTGTGTACAGTGGTGACGTGGGTAGCGTGCTGTGCAGCGTGTTGTCTTTTTGTTTGTTTGTTTTTTTTCACTGTGGAGTTTATTTGTGCTTCACTTACATCCTGTGCCTTTGACACCTCTGTGTGTGTGTTTGTGTTTAAATAGCAGGAGTGAAGGGAAAGGCTAACCCAGATTCATCGAACTCATTCTAACTCTCATCCCTATTCTGACCCATTTCTCCCTGCTCACTTCATTCTGACGCCACCGCTCATCCTCCTGGCCCTGTACCATCCCAGAAACACACACACACACACACACACACACATGCACACACACGATTACTCACATTTTAGTGGATATGCACAAAAATGCTGAGACTATTACTAATTACACAGTAAAGAGGTATTTCACCCATTAATACTCTTTTTCTTACAGAGCTATGGCTTTGTGTAGTTTTTAGATGTAAGTAAAATTCAACTTAGAAAATAAAAAATAGAAACTTATAGAAATAGAAAATTTACTTATTAGCAGGTCAGATAAGATGTATAAAATTTTATATAATTTCATTCAATCATTTTCTGCCCTTAGCTAGACCTTGTCATATACCGTGGGTGTCTGCAAAGAACCCATGTCAGCTTGGATTAAAAAAGGAATTGCAGTGAATCAAACCTCTCTGAGGATCTGTCTGTTAAGTTTACCTGTCACTTGAATGTATAGTATATAGACAGTGCCTTGGTAGCGATGTGTCTTACTTTACCACAGCTATATGTTAAAGCAGTTTCCATACAGTAAATATATTGATAGATATCATTCTAGAACATCATTATTTTCTGGTGAGCAGTCTTTGTAATTCTCAAATTCTCAATTCTCAAACTTTTTTCCTTTATAATCATGAAGTTTAAAGAAAAAGCTGTTTTTGAGATGACATGACACAGTGATTGGAATGCATCAGACACGAGATGTAATGAACTGATTCTTACAAACAAATCTCTCTCTATTATCTAATATTTTATTGTAAAGGGACATATTTCAACATTGTAAGCAATATAATAACAGAATCAGTTTGATTTTACACTAAAAGGATTTTAATAAAATCTTACGGTTGAGCTCATTATTCATTTGGTTGTTTTTTGAAAGCCCCATTTGAGGCACATTATTATAAGGCCTCGATTTTCCAGAAGTAACCTTGGTGGATTTGGGGTCTGAAGCAGAACAGTGTGAACACATCTTTATGTAGATTTTGGGTGAAGTACTCTTTGCTGTTTTACAATATCACCTTATTTCATTCATCTGACCTCACTGATGCAACAATTTACAGCCAATCCCCTAAACATGTCACATGCACCAAAATGTGAGAGAGTCACAAATCATATATAACATATATATACATTATAAGTTTCTTTACATAATATTTCCAAAGTATTAGTTTAAATACTGACTGTTTTGCTGTGTATCATAAATAGACGTTAACCTCTGTGTTGAACTGATACCAATCAATCAAATATTTAAAAGTGAATAAAGGAAAAAATACTAGTTGTGAACAAGTTGTATCTTAACGATTTAAAGAGAGACTAGACTAAGACTAGAAAGATGATCAGTATCCAGGCAACATGTCAAAAAACTGAATCTAAGTGACATTAAATCTAAGAGGTAAGGTGTTTTTGATTACTCAACACGTACTATAAATCAAAATATAAATACATCTTGTGATATGAATGTGAAACACATAATTAATATACCATTTATTTGTTTTGCCCTGAAATGAATAGTATAAAGAATAATTCAGCTTTGGATATAATGTGTGTTTGGGTATTTGAAAGTGTGTTTGTGTAATTGTAATTTGCTTGTGTTGTTGCAGTGAATGGCATCATGCACATAATCGAAGTAGAACAACAAAGATGTATAGATAACCAAGATATATAAGTAGCCAACAGTGTATATATGAAGTACTATGTTTATACATTAGTGTCAGCAAAATATAATATATATTATAATAATAGTAAAATTTAAGAAATTACAATCAATTCATTCGTTATCTCCTCCTGAATATTAAGAGGCTTACCAGAAGAACAATATAAGATGCAACCAGGTGTATTGATTGTATTTTAAAAATGTAATAATAATAAAATGTAGATCACTATATAATGTATTATAATATAAATTACCTTTATTAAGGACCACAATTACAAAAAGGTATTTAACATAATAGTTTTGTCTGATGTGTATTTGTATTTGTGTGTGTGCGTGTGTGCGTGTGTGCGTGCGTGCGTGCGTGCGTGCGTGCGTGCACGTGTGTGTGTACAGGGGGCAGACATATAAATGCATGACTCTGATGTGTAACGATGGGAGAATGCAAGTCAAACAGTAACTTGCATTTTCCTCTGCAGAATCAGAAACGTGGGTTGGAACGATACCAGAGACGTTTTATTTAATGACTGGTCTTTGTGTCACAGCTGCTGGGCTTCGTCTGATCACTTGTCTAGAATATTTTGACATTGCTGGAAAAGCAGCATCTGCCTGAATTGGTCACCACCAACGATGATCTAAAGAAGAGCAAATTTGCTTTTTGAAACCGTCTGAACACATCTGTGATGGCCACTTCCTGTAAACTTACTGACTTCACTAAATCTAGTGATTTCCTTATTGGCTGTATGTAAATCCAACAGATTTGATGTACAATATCGATCAGCCTCTTAATGAGCTCCATTTGTAATCAGGATACTAAAATCTAACACTTTTCTCAGATAATAAACGAATGATACATTTATATCGTACCAACCCCGCAGTCAGTTTACTGTATCACTCTAGACTCACTTTTCTTTTTCACTTATCAAGGAACACAGTGGATGTTCTGCAGATTCAGTTTCTTACAAACTAGAGTCATTCACTTCACAGACAATGGATGATACACCAAACCCGTGACTCACCTCACTCTTATTGCCATGTCCCAATGACGAGAACCTAATGTGCATTAGATCAAACCCACAAATATTTGTACATCAATTAGATAAACCAACATTGTCTAGACGAAGGGAGCTGATTTCAGAACGAAAGAGAAATTTTTCTTGTGTTCTACCTTTCAAACTGAGTCTATAAAACATACTGGCTGGGATTTATTGGAGTCAGAATCTGGATTCAAGATCAAATATATCTTCCGTCTCACACTTAAAGAAATGAAGTGAAGGATATTCTAGTCTCTAGTCTTTCCTGGTATATTGGGACAGGGCTGAGCCCCACTGTTTCCTCATAGGTTGGAGAAACAGTCGATCCACCACCTCCCCATCTTCGCCCTGGCTGTGCCTGCGTGGTGTTAGTCTTTCTCTTGTCTCGCCCTTGTCTTCCCTCCAGGTTATGGGCTGGTGCAGGAGGAGCTGCTGTCCCCGGCCTCTTTGCAGTACAGCTTGCCCTCTCCGCTCGGCGCGGAGCCCTACTGGCAAGAAGTTTCCAGCCTTGAGTGCGCCCCCATCGCCACCACCGAGGAAGACACATTAATGGAGATCATGGACGTTCAGGTGTGGCCAGCAGGGGTCAGCCCCTCGCTGGTTACAGTGGAAGACTCATCACTGGAGGGCAGCAGTCGGGCTGATGACTCGGAGGGCGCCACGCTCTCTCTTCCGTGCAGCTTGGGTCGCCCGAGCAGCGGAGCAAGCGGCGCCAGTGGTTCCATCATGGAACTGGAGGAAGAGGAGGAGGAGGAGGAGGAGGAGGAAGGGGAGGTGGAGGAAGAGGAGGCGCCACAGGAGCCAGCAATTGCACTGGCAGAAAGGGACCGGGTGAGGGCCAGTGGCGCTGTCCCCAAGGTCAACCTAAACGGGCAGCTGGGAGGTCAGAGGTCGGATGGGAGGAGAGGGGAGGCCCTCGCAGCAGGAGGAGGAGCAATAGGGGGAGGTGGAGGTGTAGGGCTGGGTTCAGTGGAAGGGATTTCTGTTGTTGCAGGCCAGCAGGTGTATTCCCCGCGGTGTGAGATGTCAGGACTGAGTCGGGCTGCAGAGCATAATGGAGATAACCGGTACGTCAGCTGTAACATTTTCCACTGTCTGTGTTCAAAATGGCAATACATCCCCTTTATCATTTTGTTTTGCTTTGTTTTTCTTTCTCCCTCCCTCTGTGTTCATGCATTGTTCATCCAGAGTGGTGGGAGGCGGAGCGTTTCAACCTTACTTACCAGACAAGGATTCCCTCCAGGGCTGGATGGGCTCGGTGTCACCGGGACGTGACGTGCCAGGCTTGCGCGTGGCCCAGGAGGCTCTGCTGACTCCGGTGTGTGACACGGGTTACTCTCATGTGCTACGTGGGCGCCTCCTGCAGGGCACGCAGCCTTTTGACAGGGGGCTGGGCTTCTCTCACCAGGAGGCAGGTCAACGTGCTTGGGAACAGGAGCTGAGGCGGGGCCAGGTCAGGTTGCTACGCCGACCACCCGCCGCATCCTGCGCCCGGAGGGGGAACATCTTTGTCCATCTTTTTTTGAATTATAATAAGATGGGAAGACATGAAGCCATTCAGTATGATTTTTTTGCTCGCGACCATCAACAATTTTTCACATTTTTCACAACAACTCAAGAATCATCAAAATTGATTATTTTGATGAACCTGAGGGGATTGATGTGTTGCGTGGTACAACACATGGGAAATATCTGCCATATCGATACCTTTTGGTTTTCTTTGACATTTCTGATTGCAAACAATGTGTTATTAATGAACAAATGAGCACTATGAACTGTTTATATGTAAATTGTTTTCTTTTTCTACAGAGAGAGGAGAAAGAAGACTATGCTGCTGAGGCGCAGTTTGTTTCTGAACATGGAAATGCGCTCGCTCGAAAGGTGAGTCAGTCACATTTTAATTGTGTGCACTGCATCATATTCACGCACAAACACTGTAAACCCAAGCAGACGACCACAAATCAGTCACACAGCCTGGCACAAAGGGTGGGAAATTAACAGAAGCCACCAGCCAAATCTTTGTCCCCATCAGCAGACGAGTGGATGATAATGTGGATTTAAAAATTGAAGACGTATATGAATAGATATATTAAAGACTGCCAGACCTGGTTGTTTAAACTGAGTGTTGGGAGAAAAATGAGACATCACCACCCTTCATCATCGTCATCATTAGTGAAATATGGATTTGTTCTCTTGAACAACACGCCTCAGGCAGTGATGTGACCTGGCTAATGACCTTCTAGATGTAAGGCGATGACAGGTGGTGAATTTTGGGGACCGCAGCGAGCCACTGCAGCTGGCCGGCGGACAGATGAGTTAGTTTACTGCTCTGGTTTCATGTAGACGCATTCAGCAGTTAACTGGTCCGAGTGTTGTCTCCTTCCCTCCTCCCTCCCTCCTTGCTCCAGGTGGGGGTGGATGTGAGAAAGGTGCAGCCCACCAGTCTGCGGAGGGTTAATCACTGAAATACACATACTACCCAGTCCTCCAGGTACGGGACACATAACAAGCACTTGTGCATCCCAGTGCTTGGATAGAAACGTGTATGGCAATATATTGGTCTTTTAGATCTTGTAGTCTCTCACATGCTGTTCTGTACCATTTATGTTCAATTAGAACACTAGATTTGGCATTTAGTACTTTGATTTTTTTCTTTTTTGGGGGGAAGGCTGGAGTAATTAAGCCTATGTTTTGTGTGTCTGCTTTTTAGGACCGGAAAGCCACTGCCAAATCATCCTCCACAAAATCACAACCAGACCGCAGAGGAAAATGAGCAAGTGACTAGAGGAAGTAAGGAGTAAGACAAAGACTAAAAAGTGCAAACTACAAAATGACAAACACAAAATCATCCTCAACGTGTGACCATGGAGCACCTCAAAAGAAAAGAGACAGAGGAAAGGGGAAAAAAAGGAGTTCAACTTGTAGTTTTATAACATTTGTAAAGAAAAATATCAACTAGACTAAGGCATGATGATTCTTTTTTTTTTTTTTTTTTTACAAAAAAAACCCATAAATGTCAGTAAAACAACCAAGAAAAAAAAAAAGCAACAAAAAGTGCTTCCTGTGAACTGTAATCGCATGATGACTGCTGGTGCATGCCCTTTGACCTTTTGAACTGTCATTATCTACAAACTGAAGGGGTACAAGGTATGGGGCTGGCCCGCACTTGGGCCGTAGGCCATTTTAAGGACCTTATCCCCCCCAACTGGAGCGGCAAGCAAGTTGAGTCCAATAACACTACAGCCAAAAAAAAGAAGTCCCTCAATGGATGATTCTGTATACAGCTAAGCCTCTGCTGAGCCTACCAATGCTTCTTTCACTGGACCCTTTCCCTATTATTCTCAATGTGATATATGCACTCTATGCTACGTGGACATGTGTCAGTGTGTGTATGTGTGCGTATGTGCGCGTGTATTCTTCTTCTACCGCATGTGTTTCTTGCTTCTGGCTTGGCACTGAGCCCTGCCTCATGATTGGCTCGCTGCCCCTGTGATGTCATGGCACGCTCAGTGCTGGAATGAGAAAGCCGCTGTGCTCCCCTGCTCGTGAGTGTTCCTGTCTGCGTGCGCTGGCGTCTCTTCTTTTGTGGATGAAGCTCGTTTCTTGTTATCCGCTCCTTTAGAAATCTGTCCACCTTGGTTTTGAGTCTAACCTTCAGTAGGGAGCTGAAGCTCGTTTCAACCCCTCATGTTTTCAGGGGAAATGTGTTTTTCAGACAACGGGGAATGTTTTCTTTGGATATGGGTTGGTCGCTTGATTGCATTGTGCAGCAGCTTTGCAAGACAAAGATGGACGTTTTCCTCCCTCGTGACCTTTTCTACCTTCTTCCGTCATTTCTCCCAGTAGCGCACGTCATCTTGACCCACCTCTATCAGTAGCCTCAGTCAATATGCAGTAAATAACAAGCCTCTCCATCAGCATCTCTAGCTCCTCCATCTGATGTTTCAAACTTTGTGTGTGCGACCCTCTTTATCTGTTTGCAACGGCTGTAGGGCCTCACTGTCGAATATTGGTTCGTTCATTTGAAACAGATTGAATGAAGTGGAGAACTCGTGGAGGATCTTATTCATGTGAGGATGTAGTGATCCGGTGGATTCCTAGTTATGGTAGCAAGCGTAAAATAGCGTGATGCTATTGACTGCGATAGGAACTGTGCAGTGAGGACAGACAGGTAGCACTGTGATTGTCTTATTAACACTGACCCCAGACTCGTGAACTGTGAAGACACACAAAGATTCATATATACAAACAAAAAGCACACACACACATCCAGAAACACATTGCATCATTAAATAATTATTGCCTGGTCAGAGTGTCAGATAGTCTTTTGGAGTTTGCTACAGCAATAATACTTAACAACAAGAGCACAGACGACGGGGTTGTGTATATCTGCATGACGGATTCGAAACTGAAAGGTGTAACTGACTGCACTCCTCGGTGAACACAGAAACTCCATCTGGGCCGACAGCATTGGAGTTTGACATTGGGCTGTATTCGACTGCTTCCATCGACCTTGATGGGAATGAGTCAGAGGATGCACTGACATTAGATCGGATGACTCAGCTGTAGCAGTGTGAGACTGCGGAGGCCTGAGAGGGATTCTTTGTTTTTCAGCACATAACGTAGCAAAATATAAAACCAGGATATGTTAACTTAATACACTGATACCTATTAAGGAGTCTGCTGCTGCCGTAAGGTGGAAACCACTGAACTCCATGTTTTGTTTTGTTTTCTGAGTAATTTAAGTTGTAGTTTTAAGTGTTTCACAATTTAAAAAAAAAAAAAAAAAAAAAAAAATACACTGGCATCACTGTAACTGTCGCTCCCTTCATCTCTGAAACATTTACTTTATGCAGAAACCTGACGGCAGCGTTATGAAAGGGTCATATCATAGTAGCACACATTTCCTGGAAATCGAAACACAATATTTAAGTACTGTAAATGCTACTGTAGCCTGAATGACTGATACAGTGAATGAATGAAAGAACACATTAGGTACACATCACACAAATGCACATATTTTCCATGCCCTGTCCATGCACATGAGAGCCTCATCCGATATAGCACGTTCTTAATTACATATCACGTTTTCCACTGTTACTCCACTCAGGTTTTCAGTTCTGCTCTGTCAGAATCAAAAAGAAAAAACTTTTTTTTTTTTAAGTTCTGAGTCCTCCTCTCAAAAAACGAGTGCGGGACACAAAGCAAGTGCTTCAGAACAAGACTTTGGTGTTGGGGCGGGATGGGGATTCGTGGGGTGGAGGATTGGTTGAACGTATGAAGCAGGATGGTAAAAGTGTTTGTGTGTGCGTTTGTGCGTTTATGTGTGGTGGGGAGCTCTTTGACTCAAACAAGACCAAAAAGGACACACAGTATTGAGGATGTAGTCAGTAACCTGCTGCTCAGGCAAAGTGACAGCTGATCTCTGTCAATGTGAACAAAAATGAGCCCAACAGGTTTTGGTGAAGCACCGCTCCCTTTATAAAGGACTGTTTAGAGTCTCCTGTGGGCTGCTAGACAAAACGCAGTCCTTGGTGTTTTATTTGACTTAAGATATTTTGATTTCTTACTAAAGCAGCTTTTTTCTTAAAGTCTGCTTTAATTGTGAGCCTTGAATCCACCCAGGACAAACAAAACACCGTCTCTTTATAGTTATACTGTACTGTGTCTACACTCTTAACTGGAACGAATGATACAGTTGACAGCTTTTGAATGATGGAGAGCACTGATTCCCTCAATCTCTAATGTTAGACTTTTAATTAGTCTCACCGCAAGACAGAGATTTAGGCGTTTTAAAGTGTGTTAAAGTCATAATCCTTCAGATTTTCATCACATCACACACGTTTTTCTTCTCTTTATGACATTTTCTCACTAACAGTCATTAAATGTATTTGGATCTCCGCAGTGGCGGAGTCCGCCTCCTCACGTGGGGTATAAAATGTGTACCCAGAGCAGACGATGCTTCCATGTGCTGGACGTGATGCAAAAAATTAAATCAGTATTAGTGAGCACTAAAGCCGTTGACCGCCTTCTGAATGAATCTAAACAGCATACTGTTTGTTTGGTTGCACTTTAAATAGATCCACAGTTGCTTTTTTTTTGTCATTTCTGACATAGCACCATCCACCAAGACCCTGGATACATGAAACATGAGTGTGGAGAAAGCTTTAAAATATATTCAGACTATCATGTAGGAGATCAAATTTACAAGTATAATTGAATATCACACTATAATAAATAAATGTGATTTTCCTTGGTTTGTAATAAAAAGCTTTTATTAGATGATAGGTCAGTAGGGAAGACAGGACTCGTGACCTCAGCTTTTCTAAATATCCTGACTTTGGCCCTGATAGCCCCTCAAAGCAGGTTTGCCATCCATAACCACAGATGCTTCTGAATCTTAAGGATTATAACTTAAACTTTGAGTCAAAGACCAGATACTGATCCATTTTAAACCCTTAGTGAAATTATGTATTAAGTATTCTGTTTCCACTCCGGTGGATTTTTAGGATTTTAACAAAACACAATTTGGATTTTCAGTCTGAATGAAACTAGTTAGTGACTCTCTTCACTATGATGAATTCAACTCCACCATGTTTGTGTTGTATTTAAAGTGTGCGTGTGTGCGCGTGTGCATGTGTGATGGTGCCGGTTGGCTCTGGGGGAAGAAAAAGAAAGTTTAAACCGGGCTTGTGGCATGAGAGGACGTGTAACCTACGACGATGTATTTAAAAAAAAAATAAATAAAAAATTAAAAAAAGAGTATTGTAAAAATTTAACTGTTGCAAAGAATAGAGATCACCTATACTCCTTTAGAATGGATACATGACAATGTAAACGCAATATCATATTACTCTATCCTAAGGAATGCAACTGCGCACATGCACAAAAAAAGATGTTTTTATGAAAATATATGTATAAATATGACAAAATATATTTAATTAGAATGCTATGCACCCTCATAGAGTTGTTATGGATGTTCTTTAAGCATTATCTAGTCTAGGCCAACACCCACATCATGGGGAATGTAGAGGCTTTGTAGCTATGAACACTTGTTTTCTTTTCTTTTGTATTGTCCTGGAGAGAGGAGAAACAAACGTGAATATGTATACAAGCCTTTCAATCAGAATCATTCTGACATGAAGATATGTATAGATCATCTTACCCTGTACACCAGCTCAAACCATTTACAAGAATTATTAAACAAAGATGTGACATAAAGCTTGTGTCTGTTGGATGTTTTCTATATTTCTGTTTGTGTCTCCAACAACAATTTAAATGTGCCTCATACCTCTTTTCCGTAGTGTTTTCTTTCATGGGTCCAAAATTTCCTCATATTTTCCTGGAAAGATCTACATAATTTGTAAGTTGTTGTTGATTTCCAGAGGAAAGAACTGCTCCATTTAAACCCAAGTAAATATCCGTTAGTTATGCCAATAGACCTTTTGCTCAGCAGCCACTTTGACATGGAATAGTAGTCAACACGGGTGTTCCCAATGATACTGATTAAGGCCCTGTTCCATTTACTGCAGCAGAGACTTTCCAGCGAGCCGACATGCACCACAGCAGCACCCTGACTCTGACTGACCTGAGTGGAACTGAACCTTAGTTAGTATCACTGATAACACCTGTGTTTACCTGCTATTTCATGTCAAAATAGCTGCCACGACAAAGGTCTATTTACTACTTGAATGATTCTTTCTTATGTTGATGTTTTATCTTTTTGCAGATACAAATGTCAAAGTGAACACTTTACGTTCAGTGAAACTAGTATATCGCATAGTGTTTTTTTCAGCAAACTTCATATATATCTTCTTGAGCTGTACACTATCTAATTGCATGACCTGTTCATTAGGTGTTACGTCCTTTAACCCCATGGTTCCTCATGATTTTGCTGATTTATTTGTAGTTTTTTACAATGTCTGTCATAATCACATGCAAAATGATCGTCAGATTTATTATCTGTTTCAAACTACATCATTTAGCCTCCGGATCAGGGGGAAAAAACTACAACTTCCACTTGTTGTGACGCCCCCTGTTTTCAGCCAATCACAGCTCTCTGCTCTACGTGCTGTTTTGAAGGAAGTCCCTGGGTTGTTTTGGACGTGCTTAGACCACGTGGAGGCACGAGGTGCTCGGACTGTAACTTTATAGCGTCCTGAACACCGTCCGACAAGTTTGTAGCACAAAAACAGTCGACCCGGTGTTGTTAGAAAAATGTCAGCGGGAGGTCAGACCACCAGGAGCCGGGATATCCCGGCCGTCAGAAGGGTCACCATACACGACTCGGCTCACATGCCCCAGGACTACTCCACGACTCCCGGAGGGACTCTGTTCAGCACTACGCCAGGAGGTACTGTCGAAAAAAAAAAGATTGAACACAACTTAATAATAAATAATAATAATAATAATCAAAACTTTTATCAGGAAGTAAAAGACAAAAACGCGAGGAAACAGGTTTAAGCAACACTTACAGGGGGTTATAAGAGGGGCTTTAAGGCAGGCTGTGTCATGCTTGTGAGTTATTATGACCCAGAAAGTAGCCAAATGTTTGACATGACTTCAGTTTGCTGTGTTGTCTGTCTTAGGCCAAACATTGAAGTGGATGAGTTACATTTGATTTGTTAGAATATGAAACACTATAGAGTGGCAGCAGGCTATAGGTTCACAGATCTGTTATGTTGTCCTGTTAATGTTTGACAGTGTTGGTGCTTCATTGAGGCTAAAGACCACCAGTTAGCGGAGGTCAGGGAAACTTATTATCCAAATCCTGCAGACTAATATTTATCTATCTAATATTTCCCTCTATAGAGCATTTTTCCTGCATGCATTGTTTGTGCACGATCAGACAACCAGGAATAAGTGTCAGTCAATCTCATTTCCTCCACACAGACTTCATGCTGATTAATTTCATGCCAACAGAGACAGTCGGTGTACAGAGCTGATTTATATTTTTGATTTCATGGCTGCCTTCCTTCTTTGACACGATGAATCTGTGGATTACACAAGACGTTTCATATGAGTAAACATTCATTCAGTCATGAATAAGACTTCTGAAGGCAGTGTGTGTAGCCTGTAGCTGTAGATTGCTTACACAATCAATGGCTATATGGTCAAATATAGGCCTGGACTGGAGTCATATCCTATTTATAGTCCTGTTAGTACAGGCTGTTGTTGAGCTGCAGCATGTTTGGGGGGGGGGGCTGACCAAACTGTCACACATGAACCACAATTTAAGCTTTCTATGTAGAGTATACTGTAAAGGAAGGTTTAGGAACAAAACACAGAAAGTACCAAAAATATATATATAATTGTATATAACTGTTGGTGTATATTCAAAAGGGATCAAGGCAGGAAACTTCAAAGTTGAAGCCAAAATAAAATAATTCAGAAGATATCAGCAGCCTCTCTCTCATCAACAGTTATTTGGCCCTTTTCAAACAACTACCAACAGCAGCCTGAGATCTGTGGAAATCCCCGGTGATGATAAAAGTGAAGCACAAAATGTTTTTCCCTCGGTGGCTGTGAGAAAGATGACGCACGCTCCATGTGGCCTTTATGACTGATACTGTGTTCTGATCCCACATTACAGGTGGGAGACATTTACCCTGGGAGACAGAAAATAGGTCATGGGCTTGTACGGACACGTAGAACTTAAAGAAACAGGTCACTGCAATAGTCCTCTGACCAGGCTACTCTGTGTGTGTGTGTATCAGAGCCTGACCAATGTAGTGGTGATTAAATTAAATTAAATTATTTAAATGAACCTTTTCATCTAGTTGCAAGTATTTTATGTTCATGTTAGCTGCAGGATTTTTAAGTCAAACTGTACAAGTTATCTGCAGTGCTAGAGTAGCCAAAACCAAAAGTTTGATATCAGCTTTTCTACAAGTGTGAATGCACACTATGAACACAGCTGCTGTAAATATTGATCGCTTGAAATCGTTTGGCAGGAGAAGATGTTGACGTTAGGTAACTTTTCCTCCTTTCCTTTCGCCTGCAGGTACCAGAATCATCTACGACAGGAAGTTCCTCCTCCAGTGTCGGACGTCACCCCTGGCTCGTACGCCTCCCAACCTGCCCGACATCCCAGGAGTCACCAGGCCACTCAAACCTGACTCCCCTAACAACACAAACCAGCCTCAACAGACAGCCAGGAATGACACCAACCACAACCTCCACACAGAGCAAAATGCAGGTAAACGTGTCTGCGCGAGAGAGACGAGCTTCATCTGTTTTCATGATTATCTGCACTCAGCTACGATGTCTTTCTTTTTCCAGAAGACGCCCAGTTTGAAATGGACATCTGAAGAAAGTCGGCTGTGACATTTTCCTGACGTTTTTTGGGATAAAAAAATATGAATATATCAGTTGAAATGACAAGCCTAGTCTTACTGAGCTGTGTTATCCACTTTCAGATTTGTTCTGAAAACAAGATGGCATTTTTTTGTAATGCTTAATATGTGTTAAAATGTTGGCAGTCTTAGAAACCAACACTAATGGGTGCATAAACATGTTTCTTTACTTTTACGGGCGCTTGACTTTGTATGATGTGTGACATATTTGACATGTAAATCAAAGTCTTGTGAAAATAAAACTATTAATGTTTTATGTAATGATTCATGCCTTTAAAATGTTCAATGTTATACAAATAAATTGCTGAATGAAGTGAAAAGAAAGGTAATAAAGTGTAGTTCATCCGTTTTGGGAAATTTGTGAATCTGTGACAATTTATTTTTTTCTGTTGCCACTTGGGGGCCCCAGAAACCAGCTGTAAACATGACACTGACATGTCAACATATTTTATGTTGATTATTCCTTTAGCTCTGGTCTTCAGAAACTCTTGGAAAATATATCTGGCTCTAAATGCTACGTGCTAGCTGCTAAATGCTACACTATGTTTAGCTAGTAAACTGTGCTTTGCTGTTTGTCCGTGGATAGGTATTTTAGTTTTTTTTTTAAGCTGGAAACTTACATGAGTGAACTATCACAGAAAGTTAGTGTAGTGTACAGGTGTAAAAACCAAAACAGTGAGCTAAAAGATGCTAGCACGCTCAGTGCGCTGTCCCTAAAGGTCTTCCTAAAAAGCCCTTATGTTGCTTTTTAACGGAGGTGGGGAACCAGAAATACACTTGCCAAACCAACTAGCTACCCCTTCTCTTTTAAAATAGAAAATATTGCTTAAAAACAATTAAAAGCAAGTTTGCCTGAAAACTTTAGTCAGGTTGCTACATCTTAGCAGAAGAAACACAGGTGCTACTAATGACTTTAGCAATGGCTCCATCTATTCTGGTGTCCCAGTAAGCCAGGATGCACAGCACCAGTACTTCCATAGTACCCAGCTGGTGCTCCCATGACGGTCAAAAACTTAAGCTGGACACTTCTCGGCCTGAGTGGTCGTCATTTTAGTGTTGAAGGGGAGAGGCTAAATATTGTGAAAATGGCAGCCAAGGACTATGTTGCATATGTTCCATATTTATATTTTGGCAGTCAAATCTAACTATTGAGACAGACCCTTGAACTTGCACACCTGAACGTAATGCAGTCAGTAACATTGTGAATTAACGGCTGCGCTTAAAAGTCAAAATGTGTATTACACCTCATCGCAGCTTTGTTTCATGACCACAAGCCCTTTAACCTTAAAAAGTTCAGTTTGTAATAAAAACCATTAAACACTTTGTTCAAGATAAGAAATAATTTATTGTATTACTGTACAAAGCAAACATACAAATGGGTCACTGTGACCCAAACATCTCAATTAAGTTAAAGCGCTTACACCATTCTGATATTTGCATTCATCATGTCAATGGCATTTTAAAAAAATTGATTGAAACAGTTTGTTTAACTGTTTTTGTGACTCTTCTATAGTGCTTCTGTCGGTGACCATATTGTACTTTAGTCTCGATCAATCCGTTACCTTAATCAGTCATAATCAATCATAGCTCATCCATTACAATTTAAGGCACGATTTAGGTCACCCAATATTCTGCAAAAAGTACCAACAATTTACAGCTCTTCATTTTAAACCCATAATTTAGAGAGCGGTGTCCTGGATACAGTAGTTTCCTTCTTTCGTGTCCTGCATCGCAGCAGTAGCCTCTGTACCAGTGTCCAACTGGACATATGTGTGAAGTGCCTGTGGACATACGTCCACTTTGTGCCTCTGAGTAGCTCGGTGGCCCGGAGACTCCTCGGCTCAGTGGTTCCAGTCTATCTGTCCTTTAACCGAAGGGTTTTCGGGTCTTTTGCTCAGTGGCAGCCGCACTCCTCCACCACCATGTTCTCATGATGCCTCATGACCATCTTCCCGTTCTCGTAGTACAACATGGAAAGTGGCGCCAGGCGGGTTGGCACGCAGGACAGGCACGGCACTTTGTCTGGGTGGTGAAGCTTCAGCAGGCTCTGGAGAGAGAAAGAGAAAGAAAAGACTGATTAGAACATGTTTCTTCAGAGTATTATAAATCGGTATATTCTGTGTCAGCAGATACTGTACAAAAGATAAAAGTGATTAAATTTTGTCTTACCTGCATGTATGCATGGTTAGTTGGGGTGAAGGTCTCATCTACTGGTGTAGGACAGCTCCCTTCACAGCGAAAGGCGTTGTACCGTTTGGGGTAGACAATCCACTCGCTCCAGCCGATCTTCTCAAAGTCCACCCACATGTCCACCTTTCTGCAGAGAGGACCCTTCTTCTCCTCCTCTGTGGCCTTGTTGGCAGGAGCAGCTCCAACAACCCTCTGACCCTCGTGATGGTTCTGGTGGTGCCTCTTGGCCCTGCGGTTCCTGATCCTAGGACCAGATCCGGCCGCCACTCGCTCCCTGTCCAGGCTCACGTACTTGGAGTGCTCTGCTGTGCGCTTGAGGGTTGGCATTCGCTGGCTGTTCGTGTTCTGCCTTGAGAAGACCACCATCATGACCCGGTCAGCTGTAGGGTGTTGGACTCCCTCCTGCTCCTTCACCTCCTCCTCCTTCACCTCCTCCTCCTCCGTCCTCTGCGAGGGATGCTCCCGCTGCAGCCACAGATGGAGCATCTCTGTCATGTTGAACACCTTCCAGGAGGACGGGGAGACCATGGAACTGGGATGAGCTCTCAGACGCCCCAAGAACAGCCTGTTCTCTGGGCAGTGAATGCCGGAGCACCGGTCCCTGTGGGAGTGGTAGATGTCCACTGAGGCTCGGGAAGACTCTGTGAAGGCAGGCAGGCGGATTCGGAGTTCAGCCAGCTGGATGTTGTCGCTTGCAGACATGGAGGACATGTCAAAGGTGACGGACCACCTCTTGCCAATCTGCTGGCAGCCTGGAAGAGTAAAGAAAACTGGTTAGCATCATTTATGACTTAGAGAGAAGAGAGAGCAGTTTGCCAAATGCATCAGGCAACATCTAATAAAAGAAATGATTAAATTAAGATGAGTTAAATCGACACACTTGCACATTTTGTGGGTGTGTGTGAATGAAACCTTCAGTAGATCCACTTAAAGGTGTATAAATTCTCTTTCCAGTCTATAAACAGCCCATGCACAGTCACAATATAAACTCCATTCATAAAATCTAATATCGAATACTCACTCTTAGCGACAAGGCTGATGACAGAGTCGGAGTCGTGAAGAACGGGGTTGTCTTCCTCCCTGGTGTGGCTCACGGCAGCCGGAGTCCTAGCCCGGTCCTCGGTCAGCATGGTCCGGTAGAGCTGCATCATGTAGAGGGGCAGCCTGCTGCTCTGCTGCCGCTGCACGGTGCGTCTGGATCCGCTGCTCATCCCACGGAGCAGTGCGTCAGGGTGCATCCCAAGAAAGGGCTGCCCGGCGACACCCAGAACCAAATCCACCCTCAGAAGAAGAAGAAGAAGGAGCGCAAAAGAGAAATCCACCGCTAGTCCCTTCATAATTCCCAGGTGTGTTGTTGTCTCTTCCACAGGTAGAGTCCAAATGCTCCAGGTGAGAGGCTGGGACTCGGGTTTTATAGTCACACACCTCTTTCCTGACGTCCTTTGAAGAGATCTGTCAAGGCCCAGATGGTTGAAGGGCGTGTGTGATCCACGGGGAGCGCTCAAAGACTTAAATGTGACAAGGTCGTTGTGTATCGAAACCAATTGGTCTTTGTAGTGGTCGAGGTGTGAAAAGTGTAAAAGCCCACCACTCCGATTGTTCTCCTTTTGTATATTAGAGATCCCTTTGATAAGAAGCCATGACAATAATATTAGTTAAGGAGATTACGAGCTGCACAACTGCGCTGTGATTAATGGGGAAGCAAGCACGGGGAGTTAATCAGAAAAAAAAATCACTTTCTGTAACGCAGGTCGTGACCTGTGACCCGAAGTTAAGGTCAATACGACCCAAATCCAGAGGACTGAGCTTGATATCTTCCATGCAGAACTTTAATTATTGATCTATGTATATGTCCCAGGTGTAAACAGCCTAACCCCGGCATGGCAGCTCTGTTGTGTCCAAATAAATAGTTAATAAAATAATAATCATTCAATAAAGATGACGTTTGGACAGTTTGGACAAACATATAGTAGATATAGCGATAACTTTAAGTAAAAATAAAATGCATAAATGATATACTAATGAAAAGAACGGGATAGCATTGGAACATTCACAATAAATAATCAATAAATATTTACAATAAATACTAAAAATAAAGAACTGGACATACTTATTTTTGTAAATAAGCTTTTCATAAATCAAACTGTTCTATTCGCTTATTTTTTTGATCTTTAGATCAATATTCAGGTGACTTCTATGGTGTAAATTTTATTTTTTGGACAGCTTCAGTGAAACGATTTGATGCAACATCACCTCATCATCAGTGTAAAATCTGACATGCTAATTGACATTCATGAGCGTTAACGATGGCTGGCCATTCATAAGTCAAACTGCACACTTGACCTCAAAGGAGAGTACAAAGAGCAGGCGGAGGAGCACAAAGCTTTGATGCTGTTTGATGAGCACGACGTGTGAAAGGAATAATACTAATAATAAAAACAACATAAGAAGGAGCTGAGTCAGTATTAAAACAGAGCTGCTCTTTGAAAGTTCTTTATTGTCAGAACATCAAACAAACTTTTGTTTTGAACTAGAATGCGGTGCTTTGCACTGTTTGGGTTATGGAAGTAATACAGTTATGTAATGCAAAAGGGAATTATTACATCAGCTAAACAAAGCAAACTGGCACACTGTGCGCAGTGTTTTTTTTTTTGTTTTTTTTTTAACAAAGTCAGTGTTGGAATATAACTGAGTACTTCAGTACAATTTTGGGGTACTTGTACTTGAGTATTTCTGCTTCATGCCACTGTATAGGCTACTTCTGCTCCACTACATTTTGGAAACCAACACAGTTATTTCGCATTTATTTGACTATCTTGCTTACTTTGACAATTTAGATTATTAATACTAAATACTAATCAACTTTATTCTTTATTCAGATCCCCATATAGTCTTCACAAATAGTTATGTATATAATTTTCAGTGCATCTCACACACATTAGCACGACAGCTTATAACATAACATAACATAACATAACATAACATAACATAACATAACATAACATAACATAACATAAATATATGTTTAAAAAAAATCCAACCACACAAGAACGGTAGCCGTAATTCGATGGAAATGTAATAATTCCTGTGCGTAAAAGCGCAAAATGCATCCAAAGTGCGCACGACCTTATCCACCTGAATCACCCCACTGAACGCACTGATCGTGGATGTGAACACCAGGAGCTGGAGCAAAACATGTCAAAGAGGAGTGCTTAATGATAATCTGTCAGAACATGAACAAGTGGGTCTAAATCTGAGAAATAAGAGTTGTGTGTGTGTGTGTGTGTGTGTGTGTGGCAAGCTACATACAGCTAAATGTCATGACACAAATAAATAAACAATAAAACGAATGAAGGAATGATGGATGCACCTTTATACTGTGAACTGTTCTGTGTGTCTGTGTGTTTGTAACGGAAGCTGAACGCTCCATCTGCGGACGCACGTGGGAGCTGATATAAGCGTTTCCTCTCAGGTGACGCTGTTTGTCCCGATGATCCGCGCGGGCCGACATGGACTCAGGCCAGTTTATCTGTTTCATTCTTCTGGCGAGTCTGACCATTTCCCGAGGTAACATTTCTCTCTGGAAGTCGACTTAATTCAAACTGCGGGTTTGTATACACCAACATAGAGTGCGGCGGTGCGTCGACGTTATGGCGAGGAGAAATGGCGTTCTTTCGTGGAGTCCAGGAGTTCTGGGTTACAAACTTGAATGGAATTTTAATTGACAGTTCAACATTTAACTTAGATGAACATCAAGCACCTACAAACTCTGGGTTTCTAATAATGTCTGTGCCTGTTGAAACATATTTGGGTAAATTAATGAATTAAAAGCTGTGTTGCATTTTGAGCCTTGGCCGGACTGGATTATAATAAAGGCATGTTTGCTATTTTTAGTTAATTTCCTTCCTAATCATTCGACCATGGGTGAGTGAAGATCATCACACTCCATCCATTTGTCCCTTTGAGGCATAGAAGCCCCCGTGGCCTTCCATGACGACTTCAACTACATCTCTATGTCTGCAGATGTACAATATTGTTTGGTGACATGGGCAAAATGCTGATACATATCATGTGTGTGTGAACATTAGAGCAGGTGCAATTCCACTGAGGTCTGAAGAAATCACCTAGTTTTGTTGGGGGTTGAGAATTCATTGAGTCTGTGACTTGGACTTCTCCAGTCATATTTTTAAGTCTTCATCTTTGGACTTTGTCCTACCATCTGTCTCTGTGTTTTTCTGTAGGTCAGATTTTAGGATGCAAACAAGGCCAGTGGCAGTGTGATGATGGACTCTGTATCCCTGACGTCTGGAGATGTGATGGAGCTGGAGACTGTCTGGACGGATCTGATGAAATGGATTGCACTAGTACGTCTACATGTACTGGTGCTGAAATTATTTAAGATTGATTTATTTTATCCCATGTTCCATGTTAACATATAATGTTTACAAAAGGTTTAGGGTGTTGTATCTATTATTCAATGTGTTGCCTTCTGTTATGTGCACAGTGTTTTCTTTCTTTCCTTCAGCGGGTCTGGACTCGCCTGAATGTCCACCAGGTCAGTTTCCTTGCATGGACACTGTCGGCTGTGTTGATGCGTCAGCCCGCTGTGACGGGCAAATCCAGTGTCCCACCGGCTTCGATGAGGAGAACTGCACAGCTACTGAGGGCTGTCTGGAGTCCGACTGGACCTGTCGAAACCACATCTGTATCCCCAAAGAACTGCGCTGCAACGGGCTGAATGACTGCCTGGACAACTCCGACGAGGAGGACTGTGGTGAGATGAGAAGATGGAAGACTGAACATTGTGCCGCGGGAAACCGACTGGCACTACGAGTCGGCTCGTCCAAATTACAAAAACTCATTTTAAGTTTTATGATTTTGATACATCAAGGTCATGACTGCATAATTTGTCACCCCAACGTGTTCATAGAGGCCGAGTGAAGACAGTATTAAAGTTATTCTTGGACACAAGCAGAGTAAGTATGAGAAGCAGGAAGCTGATTGTCTCACCTCTCCAGGTCTGTGTGGTGAGGACGGCCTTCGGTGTCCTGAAGGAACATGTCTGTCTGCTGAAGAGAGGTGTGACGGGCAGATTCACTGCTCAGACGGCAGCGACGAGCCCATAACCTGCGGTAGGCTTGAGACAGATGACAATAACAGCAGTTTGTTTGCTGCAGCTTTACTGTTTTATTTTACCGCTACCTCCAAATATTGTGACAAAGCAAAATGCTTCCGGGACATGTATTTCTGTGATGAGCCGCGCTGCTCCTCCTGCAGGTCGGATTTGCTCCATGAACAATGGCGGCTGTAGCCACGTGTGTGTCGATGAAGCCTGGGGAGCTCTGTGTGCTTGCCCTTTTGGATATAAGCTCTCTCCCAATGGAGCGGTCTGCGAAGGTACGTCAGCTGTGAAAATATAACTCAGTACTCCAGCAAGGATGACGACACGAACACTGATAACGGGTTGTACCAAAATCACCCTTTGTTAACTTTGTTTGTGCTGTATAAATCAAGTTTACTGTTAAAGCTCTCTCGCTCCTCAGATTTGGATGAATGCGCTCCGCCCTTTGCTCCCTGTATGCACCACTGCACGAACACCATCGGCTCCTTCTATTGCCACTGCAGAGATGGATTCAGACTGGATGGAGGCTCCACATGTGTGGCCGCAGGTAATGAGCTGAGCTTTTCCCCGCGTATCTAAATCCAAGGTGATCAGCAAATCAACCTGGTCCCTCCTTGAGCCGGGGAAAATACTTGAGTTCTACAAAAAAGAGGGTGTACTGCATTGTCATTCAATTCCAAACTTAATTCTCTTGAGTGAGTTATTTTGTTGAACCTACACTCTGGATTTAGTTTCATCCTCTGAAAACAAAAAGCATCATGAAGATCACTGACATGTTAATGGTCTTCTTTGATGCAGCCAAAGAAAAAGCAAGAGCGAAAAGTTCAAAAAGATCAAAAGACAGAACTTGAAATTCAAACTTACGTGAAATGATTCCATTTAAAAGGATGGTAATATCGACAAATATTAAATGAGTATTGTGTAGTCATCCTGGTACTATTTCTATCCAAATGTAGTCACTGATCTTGGATATGTGAAGTACTTCCTAATTTCAGTACTTAGAGTGTTGAGCAGGAAGTCAAACTTGGACCCTTGACTCTAACTGTGCCTTCCTCTCCAGGTGATGCTATCAGGTTGCTAACAGTGCAGAGGAAATCCATTGGGCTGCTGAATGTGACGTCTCTACAGTTTGACCCTATCCAGACCACAATGTCTGACCCTGTGGCTTTGACTTTTGATGTTACCCGAGGCTGGTACTACTGGGCCGACAACCAGGGCAGCATTTATAAAAGCGATGGACAGCGTAGCTCGACAATCTATACTGGTGAGTTAACCCAAGATTTTTGTTTTCCACTTCTGTTTAGCTTTGCTGTAACACACGGTGTAGTACAGCATTTTATTTGATTTTTGGTAGTCCGTTAGAGTGGTTCCCAACATTTCGGCTAGTTCGGCTACCTGTGATCACTGGTCACCATTTGCAAACAGTTCAACCATTTTTTTTCCTTTGAGTAACTTTCTGAAGTCCTAAAACATCTAAATTTATCCAACGCAGAGAGGAAAAATGGCAAAGACCTGTGGGGAAAGTCACATTTTGTGCAGTAGTAGCATGTTTTTACAGTCTCCCTTAACTTATGACCTCCTGTGGGGTCCCAAAGCGCAAGTGCTTAGTTTAAATCACAGACAGAACTATTAAAATCATCCATTTAATCCACATCGAAACTTTTACTTTTTTTTTCTAAACAAAATTCATTTTTCTGACAGGCGAGCCTGGAATTAAGGGTCTAGCCTGTGATTGGCTGAATGGAAACGTGTTCTGGACCAATGAGAAGACGGAGTCAATCTACATGCAGGGAGCTGATGGGAAAAGTTACACTACTTTGCTGAGCAAAAACACCAGCCCATCAGAGTTGGTGCTTATACCTGTAGAGAGGTATGCTTCACTTTTATTCTAAAAATGATCTCATTTTAAAATATTTTTGATATCATTTAAATTGTACTCGGCACACCTACAAATCAAGTCATCAGAGATGCTCCCGACGAGATGATGACACACAGTGCTGATTCAAATGCTCTGCTCTCTGCCTCCCAGCTCGATGTTCTGGATCAGTACCAGCCACGGGAGCAGAGTGACGATAGAGAGGGCATGGATGGACGGGTCAGAGCAAAGCTCTCTGACAGCACTCACTGCTCAGTCTGCTCACAGTCTCACCGCTGACGTGGCTGCCAGGAGGCTGTACTGGATCAGCGACTTCAAGAAGGTGATATGAGAAACACAGGCAGGAGTATGCATATTCAGTAATAATTAGGATAGATGTACAGGTTTTTAATGCGTCTTTCACAACACACAGGAAAAGCAGAGGTCTCATTAATATTTATGATAGTTCCAGTGGCCCAGCTGTCAGTCTGGAGGAATTTTATAAACCATATTTTGCACATCGTTCATACAGTGAACATGAACTTATGTCATTCAGTCCATAGAGACGGTGAAGGTGGATGGAACTGGCCGTTACTCCTTCACAGGACTGTTCAACAGGAGACCGGCTCTCAGCCTGGCTGTGTTTGAAAGTTCGTTCTTCTGGGTGGATGACAAAGGACTGTGGCAGGTTCCACAGAACCAACCGAACCAGAAGAAATTCATCTGGAAAGCGACGCTGCCTGTATTGGCCGTTTACAACAAGCTACAGCAGCCTGAAGGTGCTTCATGGAGCAACAGATTTAATGACTGATGATTACAGATTTCTTATATGATGTTTACGTACTGTGAGGTTAAGTTAAGCTCGTAATGCTGATCACAAAACAGCGTAAATGCATCTTTCAGTACTACTCACATGTCAAAGTGTCTTTGAACCAGGTTCTTCTGCTTGTGCGAAGTCTCCATGTCGCCTCTGCCAGCTAACTAAAGGCAACCTTGTTGGATTCACCTGCGCTTGTCCAAACTCCCAAGTACTCTTGCTCGATGGGACATGTGAATGTAGGTTGACCGTAACTTTAACTTGCTCATTTGTGGTAGATGGTAGATGTTAAACTGGCCCAAAGTAACGTAGGAACAAGAACTGTGCTTGTTAAGGCAAATTCCCCTTCATCATGGGATTGATGTTTCTCTTTTCCTTTTAATCACTCTTTAAACATCATGGCACCATGTCTCCTCTCTTTTTTTTTTTCTCCCGCAGATCCAAGGTTTGTGTATGCTACCATTACCAACATCAACATGTTGGAGTTCAGAGGCAGAGAGGCCACCCAAACCCAACTGTTTGCCACGGACGACGGCATCCTGTCATTTGACATAGACTGGTACAGACAATGGCTATACTGGGGTAACGAAACTGGCCATGTCCAACGCACCAGTCTAACCCAGGTCAAGACGGAGGTGGTCCCAACTCCTGTGCCAGGTTAGTGCTTTGAGTTTTCTTGGCTTGTAACAGAAGACATTTAGACACTTTGAGCCATTTAACAAGCAGAAATACTGTTCCAACATGTGAGATTTGAGCTTTCTGTTTTATATCAGTGTAAATTAAAGTTTTAATACATGAGAACATTTATAAATAATAAAAATTGAAATTTGCTAAAATTATTATCTCACTATCAACTCTCACTACTTCTTTTTTTTTTCTTTCTAGTTTGTCTGATAAAAGTCGACCCGCGGAGAGGGAACATTTACTGGGTGTCATGTGACCAAAACAGCATCGGTACCACCACGGCCGACAGCCAATACTCAAAGCGGCTGTACAGCACAACAAAGGAGGTCCGAGATCTGTATTTGGACTGGCTGAGGGACGGCATCCTGTGGCTGGAGGAGGAGCGACTTCTCAGCATGAGCATGATGGGAGACAAACCCAAAGAGCTGCTGCAGTTAGCCGGAGGACTCCGAGGGAGCATCGCGTTCGACCTCAGGGCGGATAGTCTGCTCTGGAACTCAAAAAGGGCAGGTCTGTCTTTTTGTTTGGATCAAAATCTTTTTTTCTTTATGTTGCAGCCCACTTTTCCATCAGCAGAGAACTGTTGAACTCGTTTTGGTTCTCGCGATTCCTTGCAGGTTTGACAACCATGAGTTTGCTGCAGCAGAGAAGCCACCGAGCTGGTAGAAGATGGAACGTTTCCGGCTCGATCGTAGCTGCCCTTGAGCCCTTCCTGTTGTCCCTCTCTGATGATGTCATGACTCTGTGGGACCGGCGTGATGGGAGCGCCATCCAACACATGACTGTGAAAAGTCATGTGCTGAGTGTAGTCGCTGCACTTGGGGATGTAAGAACAGGTTAGACTGCTAAACTAATTTATACAGATACAGTTTTATTTATTTAACATTATTTTTAGCTTTTTAAATCCGAATTGGATTTGGTCCTTTTTTTATTATTTATTTTTTTTCAAAATAGATGATTTTTCTTACGGATTTCTTTACTTCTTGGCTTGCAGCAAAAAAGTTTGAAAGCGCATTAAAAAGCTACTTTTTACTCTGACATACTCCTGAAATTTCTCCATCATTATAACTTTCCACAGTGCCCAGTACTCCAGTCTGCGGTGAACACTTTGTGCAGTGCCGACACTCATCAGTGTGTCTTTCACAAGCCCAGCTGTGTGACGGGCAGAAGGACTGCCCTGACGGAGATGACGAGGATTTCTGTGTAACCGCATGTCCATCTAAAGGTGAAGTATCAGACCTATCTCCCCACTGACTGATAACTCGAGCTCCTTAGCTTTTCGGTCTTGATTTTCAATCTTAGATGATTTCAAGTGCGAGGATCGCAGGAGCTGCATCTCCAGGAATCTGCTTTGTGACGGCCGCTCTCATTGTCGCGACGGCTCAGATGAAGTCAACTGTCCAACTGTAGCTTCTCCTGCAGCCCGGACGAACGTTCTCAAGTGTCGCACGGGCTCAAAGCCGTGTAAAGATGGCACGGAGTGTGTTTTATACAGCCACGTGTGCGATGGGGAAAAGGACTGCCGGGATGGATCAGATGAAGAAGGATGTGGTGAGGCATAGTCTCACTTAGTTTGCAGCTATGTTGTGTTTGACTTATGATTTTAACTTTTATTTGGTTTAACTTTATTATGTGATCACTTCCGTACGTTCAAGATGGCACAGAGCCGACGACGACTCCAATAAAACCAAACACTGATCCGTCAAATGAAGCGCTGTCTGCCACCGAAGCTCCTGCTCCGACTGTGCCGGCCTGCAGCAGCCCCTCTGTGCTCTGTCCCCGTTCCTCTGACCGCCTCTGCATTTCTCCAAGCCAGTTTTGCAACGGGCGTAAAGACTGTCCCGATGGCTTTGATGAAGAGAACTGCGTGAAAAGATGCCCCTCGAAATGTAAGCCTTGCAATGTGGCGTTTGTGCTCTTCCAAATATTTCACAAAGCCAAGCTTAGCTTGTTTTCCCCCGTGATTTCCGTACAGACGACTTCCGCTGCAAGGACCGACGGAGCTGCGTCTCCAAGAGTCTGGTTTGTGACGGCCGTTCTCATTGCCACGATGGCTCGGATGAGGTCGACTGTCCGAGCGTGACTCCGCCTGCAGCTCAGGCGAACATCCTGAAATGTCGCTTGGGCTCCAGACAGTGTCGGGATGGCACAGAATGTGTCCTCTTCAGTCACATTTGTGATGGAGAGAGAGACTGCCGCGATGGATCAGATGAAGAGGGATGTGGTGAGTTTGTGTAGAAGTGTTTTACTTGTAGCTGTATTGTTCCATGCGTAACGTTGCCTGGTATATTAACTTTAAATAATTTTAATGAAAGATGGGTATATTAATATGAATATTTGGAATTAGAAAACAGTAATGATACCAGTGGCTTATGATGAAGACTACTATAAATCTGGGAGTGAAGAATGTCCTTTATTACAAACAACAATGTTATTTTGATGCTGTACATTGGAACTTTGAACTTTATTTTTTCATTTTATTAAGATGCTGCAGAGATTGTCCCTACCATGGGTACAAAAAACTTAAATGAATCCCCTTTACCCGTCAAATCTTTTACTGAGCCTCCCGCCGAGCCATCCTGCACCAGTCCTTCAGTTCTTTGTCCGGGTTCTTCTTCATGCATCAAGCCGACGCAGTTTTGTGATGGAAAAAAAGACTGCCCTGATGGATCTGACGAGAACTGTGTTAAAAGATGTCCTTCCAAGAGTAAGTCATCAGATTTAGGTGCTGAGAATCTCAACCCCATCTTAAAAGTAGTCTGTTCTATTTTCGTTATCTTGTTGCTTTTCTGTTGTATTTTAATACAACGCCTTCCTTCTCAGCTGATTTTCTCTGCAATGACCGGCGGAGCTGCGCCTCAAAGAGTCTGGTATGTGACGGTCGTTCTCATTGCCATGACGCCTCAGATGAAGTCAGCTGTCCGAGCGTTACTGCTCCCGCGGCTCAGGCGAACGTCCTGAAGTGTCGCTTGGGCTCAAAGCCGTGCAAAGACGGCACAGAATGCGTCCTCTTCAGCCATGTGTGTGACGGGGAGACAGACTGTATGGATGGATCAGATGAAGAAGGATGTGGTGAGTTTCTGTAGAAGTGTTTGTAAATTTGACTTTTGGCTTTATTTATTTCAGTGAGATATTTCGATTATTGTTTTTTAGATCTATGCATTCATTTTGAGATGAGCTCTTGGATTGTACACTTATTTTTATGGTCACTGTCACTAATGTAATCACATGGCCATGATGTTTAGATGCTGTAAATTTGAACTTTAACTATTTTTATTCTGAATTGCAGAGACTGCCCCTACCACTGCTACAGAAAACTTAAATGAATCCCCTTCACCTGTCAAATCCTTTACTGAGCCTCCCGCCGAGCCATCCTGCACCAGTCCTTCAGTTCTTTGTCCAGGTTCTTCTTCATGCATCAACCCGACACAGTTTTGTGATGGAAAAAAAGACTGCCCTGATGGATCTGACGAGAACTGTGTAAAAAGATGTCCTTCCAAGAGTAAGTCATCAGATTCTGGGCCTATACGACGTGTTCTCGACCACACTGGAAAAGTAGGCCTGTTTTTTGTTGTTTTGATGTCTTTAAACGTCTTCCCTCTCAGCTGACTTTCTCTGCAAGGACCGTCGGAGCTGCGTTTCCAAGAGTCTAGTATGTGACGGCCGCTCTCACTGCCACGATGCATCAGATGAAGTCAACTGTCCCAGGGTAAGTCCTCCTGCACCTCGGGCGAACGTCCTGAAGTGTCGCTTGGGCTCAAAGCCGTGCAAAGACGGCACAGAATGCGTCCTCTTCAGCCACGTGTGTGACGGGGAGACAGACTGCCGGGATGCATCAGATGAAGAAGGATGTGGTGAGTATTCTTTCAAAGGCTGATGTGTAACGATTTGACATATGTTGCTCTACACTTCTCCAAGCAACTCTTGGTGTAATGTTTTTACGCTCTGCAGACACCACCACCATGCTAGCAGAGAATCTCCACCTAAACAAGTCACCTGCACGTGTCAAGCCGTTTACTGAGCCTCCCGCCAAGCCACCCTGCACCAGTCCTTCAGTTCTTTGTCCAGGTTCTTCTTCATGCATCAACCCGACGCAGTTTTGTGATGGAAAAAAAGACTGCCCTGATGGATCTGACGAGAACTGTGTGAAAAGATGTCCTTCCAAGAGTAAGTCATCAGATTATGAGCTTATTTAGACGTTTTTTCTAGGAGTTATTGCTTTTGTGTTTGACATATTAAACGCCTTCCTCTTCAGCTGATTTTCTCTGCAAGGACCGTCGGAGCTGCGTCTCAAAGAGTCTGGTATGTGACGGACGTTCTCATTGCCACGACGCCTCAGATGAAGTCAACTGTCCGAGCGTTACTGCTCCCACAGCTCGGGCGAACGTCCTGAAGTGTCGCATGGGCTCAAAGCCGTGCAAAGACGGCACAGAATGCGTCCTCTTCAGCCACGTGTGTGACGGGGAGACAGACTGTATGGATGCATCTGATGAACAGGGATGCCCAGAAACCTGCAAACAAGGTTCCGTCAGATAGACGGAGATTATGTTTTGCTTTACCCTGTGGAGCAACAAAGATTTACCACACTAATCAATAAAATCTTAAAACGACACAAACTAATTTAGCCTTCATGGATTAATGAGTAGTCTGAAGATGGCTGGATTCCTTTTCTGTTCAAAGCTTTTATTTTGCACTCCATTCCAGGTGAGTTTCAGTGTTCTCACGGCAAGATGTGCATTCCTGAGGCTCAGGTGTGTGACGGGAAGCCGCAGTGTCGGGACCAGTCTGATGAGCTAGGCTGCAGGGAAAGAACCAAGAGCTGTGAGCATCGCTGCGCCGACGGCAGCCGCTGCATCCCAAAGAGATTCCTGTGCGACGGAGAGAGAGACTGCCCAGATGGCACAGATGAGGTGGGCTGCGGTAAGTCTTGGTCTAGTCTTCTATTATTCATTTACTGGTGATAGCAATGGATTTGATGAAGACTTGAACAATTACAAACTTTAATCTTCACATAGACTTGTTCCTTACTGTACTTTAACGTTAGCTAGCGTACAGCGCTGGCAGTGAGGGCTACAGCATTTTCAGTTCAACAGAGTTTTCCCCTTCTCAGACACTGTTACTGCGGCAACAAAAGAGTTTCCCGTTCTCCCTTCCGCATCCACTTGCGTCAGTCCATCAGTTCAATGCCCAGGTTCATCACAGTGTATCTCTGAAAATCAGCTGTGTGACGGACAAACAGACTGCCCCGATGGATCTGATGAAACAAACTGTGTGGCTCAGTGTAAAAACCCAGGTGAGTCTTGAAAACACCTCACTTACATGAACTCCTGCCTGCTCCTCAAACTGACACCTTTTCTTCCTCCACATCAGATGACTTCTTGTGTAGCGACCAGAGGGCGTGTGTGCCCAGGATGGAAGTGTGTGACGGTCGTGCTCACTGTCCTGACGGCTCAGATGAGAAGCAGTGTCAATCAGCAGATCCTACTGCTCCTAGTAAGCCGACAAGGAAAATACAGTGCATCACTTTTTTTTTTTTTTTTTTTTTAGTTCTTGCTCAAAATCATCTCTCGTACTGGACGTGCTTGCTGTGTAAAAACATAGTGACAACTCTTCTATCAAGATACCGCTTTATACACCCTAACAAGTCCCCAATGACACCATAACAAACCTTAATATGCTAGCATCACTTAAACCAAGTAAGAAACCAACACACCATAACAACCCCAACCTCCAACCTCTTTTAGAAACACCCTAAACAAAGGAAAACTATCAATGCTGTCAGAGCCGTCATAGCAACCTCCTAGCAACACACTAACTGCACCTCAGCAAAGTTCAACCCAACCAACCCACTCAAAGCTTTCAAACTCACACAACTCCTTTCACATCATTTGTTAATCAAAGAAAACAATCCCCTGCCTTACTTCGTTGGCTGGCTCTCACAATCTAAGCTGAGCGTCTTCATGAATCTTTTTAATGTATTATTTTCTTTCCGCTAAGCGTCCGCAAATGGGCCGAGTGCCAGAGCAGCCCAGCTGAGGTGTCGCAACGGTTTCAGGCCATGTAACGATGGCCTGGGGTGTGTCATGTACAGCCATGTGTGTGATGGAGAGAAGGACTGCCAAGACGGATCGGACGAAGAGGGATGTGCTTCCGAATGCAAACCAGGTTTGTTTTGTGCACTGAGCTGGTTAAAAAGGGAGTTTAAAAACAGTCTGCTAGACTTGATCTCTAGAGTGTTCAACAACAGCAGTTCACAACAACAACACTCTACATGCAACGGTTTATCTCTGAGTCTCTTTTCCCGTCCCCAGCTGAGTTCCAGTGTGCTCACGGGAGCAGATGCATCCCAAAAGAGCAGGTTTGTGACGGGCAGAACGACTGTCAAGACCGATCGGATGAAATGGACTGCTCAACTGTGATTGAGGGCTGCCATCATCGCTGCGATAACAACACCCGCTGTATACCAGAGACCTTCCTGTGTGACGGCGAGAAAGACTGCGCTGATGGGTCAGACGAGGCAAAGTGCGGTAGGTGATGTCCGGTCTTGTTAAATATTTGTAAAATGCAGGTGGCACACGTGTGCAAACATCAGGTGACCTCTGTCTTTTGCAGGTTTAGTGGCCTGTGCGATGAACCAGTTCCGCTGCGTCAGCGGCCAGTGCGTTTCTGAGGCCCTGAGATGTGACGGATACGCCGACTGCAGTGATCGCTCTGACGAGGTGGATTGCACGAGGCCTCCGCGCTGTCCGGTCCAGCTCCGATGCCCAAACAGCCACGAGTGCCTGCAGAAAGAGTGGCTCTGCGATGGCGAGGACGACTGCAAAGACGGCTCAGACGAGAAGGTGAGGCGCTATCTTGTTGTTCCTTGAACTTCCTTGTTTCTCAAACGTTTATCATTTTCTGGAGCTTTAGGTAATGCTTTTTTTTGAGTGCCATTGGCTGAGTCTTGTGCTTATTTCTATCCAGAACTGCATGTCACCACCAGCAAAATGCAGAGAATACCAGTGGCAGTGTGGAGACAGCAGTCAGTGCATTCCTCTGTCCTGGAGGTGCGACGGGAAAAAGGACTGTCACAACGGCGTGGACGAAGACAAATGTGAGCACGTTCTCAAATTCAGAGCTGTTATCAGATAATGAAGTGTGAGTTAAACCCACATTTAAATGCAGTCCTGAACAGGGACATTTGAAAGTGTATTTGAATCACCGCAATGTCGCAATGAATGTGCATCTGCTTCCACAGGCAGCCAGAAAAAATGCCCTTCGCACCTTTACCAGTGCGGCAGCGGCGAGTGTTTAGACCCCCGCCTGGTGTGTAATGGCTTCACCAACTGTGCCGACAGCTCCGATGAGGGGGCGGGATGCGCTCAACGCAACTGCTCCAGCCCATCGGCTCCTCGCTGTGACCACCACTGCGTCAGCACCCCAAATGGCCCGGTCAGTACAGGACAGACGTGTACAGTATGTGCTCAGGATGCTTTCATGGAATGGCAAGAAAACTTCTAGTTTCAAGAAAGTTGACCCCTGCTCCTCGTGAAATTTCCCCTATTTTTTGCAGAGTTGTTACTGTGCTGCGGGTTTCAGACTACAGTCCAGTGCTGCGTCCTGTGTGGACATTGACGAGTGCAATGCAATGCCGCAGGCCGTATGCAAGCACACCTGCCTGAACACCCGTGGATCTTACGTCTGTCATTGCCGCCCTGACTTCTACCTGGAACCTGACAACACAAGCTGCAAGACCAGAGGTACTATAGGTCTACGCTGCCTCTCTCACACTTCATATGATTGCAATGCTTTTTAGCTAAACCCTGGATGTTGGAGCACTCTTGAATATTCAAATATTTGTTCAAAAACTTGTTCCTGCGCTCAGTTTTTGAGCCAGAAGAACTCATTGCTCGTGTTTCCATCTCTAGACGAGCCTTTGCTTCTGGCATCTGTGCAGTCGGAGCTGTTACTCCTGGGAGTTCATAGTAGCACCTTGCGTCTTCTGTCCTCTGCCAGTCGACCGGTCTTCTCGCTGGATTATCACTGGGCTCAGCAGAGAGTTTACTGGCTGAGCCCAGACTACCAGAGCATCCGCTGGGCTGACATGAAAAATTCAAACAGCAAAGGGACACTTATAAAAGGTACGGCTGTGTCTGGAACTCTCTACGGTAGTGGAGACTGGAACACTAATCTTGAGTGCTCATATGAAATCTCGTTACAGGGGTTAAGTCGGATTTCATCGCAGTGGACTGGGTTGGTAAGAACCTGTACTGGGTGGATGGACTGGTCGGCCAGATTCTGGCCGTGAAGCTCAGCGATGTCACGGTAATGTCTCAGGACTACACTGTGGTCCTGGGTGAAGATCTGGAACAGCCTAGCTCATTGGTTCTTCTGCCACACAGAGGGTAAGGTGCTGGATCAGAAAAGTCATGTCTACTCCCAAGTTCAACACCAAAATCTCTCATCACTGCATGTATCGCGTAATCAACACTTTCAGGCTGATGCTTTGGTCTGAGATCGGCAGCACCCCTCAGATCGAGCGGTCTGGGATGGACGGTTCGAAGAGGAAAGTAGTCGTAAGCCGGGACTTGAGCTGGCCGGTCAGTCTTGCCTACGACCTCCTGGACACCAGGGTGTACTGGGCCGATGAGAAGCTGCGCTGCATCGGCTCGGCCTCTCTGGATGGAGACAGCATCAAGGTAAACAGCCGATGTGGGGAGGGGGGGGTGACGTGGATTTTAGTTTCTTTTGAGGAAAACAAAAGAAACTAAAATCTCCTTCACTCCTTCACTCACTAGTGTCTCCTTCACTCACTAGATCCTCCAGTTGGCTGAAACACCAAGTCCTTTCTCAGTGGCGGTCTTCAATGACAGAGTCTTCTGGTCAGACACGAAAAGGAGAACCATCCGCTCGGCCGACAAGAACACTGGCAAAGATCAAAAGATCCTTCTGAAGAGACCAGGGCAGCCATTTGGACTGAAAGTGAGAATTCCGAACTCCTGAATTAATTGAACATATTAATATTTTAGGAATATGTCTGCGTACTGTGTCATCATGAATATCTAAGAAGTTGCCAATCACAGCTAAAGAAGTAGCATTTTGGGCCACAAGACTACAGTATGAAGTCTCAGCTGTGAGTCTTGTTTCCTCTCTCCTCAGCTGATGCATGGACTCTCCCAACCCGCCATACCCAGCCCCTGTGACCAGCTGCACTGCTCCCACCTCTGTCTCCTGGCCCCGGCAGTGAGGGGCAGGTCTGGAGCACCAGGAGCTCCAGCAGGGAGGGGGCCGACGGCAGTTTGTCGCTGCCCGAAGGGAATGCTACTTTCCAAGAACAAGATCACCTGCTCTGTGCCCATGGAGTCAACGTTCATCCTGCTTCTGTCTCGTACAACTGTCTACCAGGTGACTTTAAACCTTTCTGATGGACGCTTTTGCCTTTTGATAATGAATACACCTCCTTACTTTACTTCTCACTTTTGTATCCCCCTCCTCCTTCTGCCTGTAGATTTACTTGCACTCTATGCGGCGCGATGGCATTGCTCTGAAAAAAATGCCAAACAGCCGAGTTTTAGCCCTTCCCGGAGTGACCGACGCATTAGGATTGGACGTTTCCATCCAGGAGCTTTCTCTGTATGTGGCTGATGCAAGAAAAGGAACTGTGGACGTGCTGAAACTGAGCGGCTCTAGGTCGAGACAGGGACTAACACCCTCTGGACAAGTCTTAAAGCTGAAGGTAGACATGATCAGCTTTTCAAGGGAAATGATGATTTTTCAAATGCTGGAAACTAATCTTCTCCATCCCACCAGGATGATTCAGTCACAGCTCTGGCAGTCGACTGGGTGACCTCCAACTTGTACTGGAGCAGCACCGAGAGGCCCGATCTCCACGTGACCTCCCGCCACGACGGCTACACCACGTCACTGCTGCAGGGGTCACTGAAGGTGAACAAGGCCTCAGCTCCGCCGCTCCCATGTGTTCCTTTCTGCTCATCCATCACCTCCTTTACCACCAACGTTTACACGGCCGCTTAATCTAAAAGCGACAGCTTCTCGTGTCTTCTCTTGTGGAAGGTTCGGTCAAAGTAACAATGTAGTATTTGTCTTACAAACCAAGTCAGCACCTTCTGACCGCCTCTAACAAAGTTATTATATTTTTGAGCTAGCCCCGCAAGTATCTGCTCTGGAGGTTGGATGTTCTTCATGCATAACAAAATGTTGTTTTTGCAATTAATTGTACGGAAGTCAGCAAAAAACATCAGGACCTCTGATGTACAACATTTATCCTCTCTTCCCCCTGACATTTCTTTGCATTTCTTTTCCTTGCTCGTCCCATCTATTATTTGCTTTTCATGGTAAATTTAGCTCTAGATCTTATTTGTCCTTTCAGGGCACCACTTCCATTGCACTACATCCCCCGTCGGGACGGCTTTGCTACACAGCATTGGTTGCGGCAGGTGGGAAGAGCCAGGCAGAGGTGGACTGCGCCTGGATGGATGGCCGTAACAAAGCAGTGTTATGGAGGAAGTCGAGCATCCCCACTTCGTTGGCCTTTTCCAATCGAGGAACCATGATCTACTGGGCTGACACAGGTGAGGAGTTAAAAAAAATCACACACACGCAGTGACTTTGCCTGCATGTCTGATTACTCTTTTTCTACAGGTGAAGGTGTAATCAGCTCTATTGGAGTGGATGGAACAGGATATAAACAGTACAAAACAGGCCCAGGGCTGCTCATCTCCTTCACGCATACTGAGAACATCCTCCTCTGGGTCACCCTAGACAAAGGTAAGGGCGGAAACACTCTTTTCAGCTATACCCTACACAAAATGGCAGAGCTTGGTGTATTCTTACTTTTCCACCCCATTAACCTGTTCAGTCTTGCCTGTGGAATTTAATTTCTCCGATCTTGGCTTTCACCTTCGTGTCATTGTCATTTTCCCCCTCAGGCAGCAGATGGCATCACAGACTAATGTAACCATGAATTATTCAGTCATCCTCTTTGCAGCAATCTGCACTATTATACATCTTTAAGCACCCACTTGTATTCACAAGTACTTTTTCTCAACTCCATCAGGCCTGCTATTGTTTCTTTCATATCTTAATGTTCAGTCCAACTGCTGAGCGCACAGAAACTCCAGTAGGTATTGAGGTTTTCTT
This sequence comes from Nibea coibor, assembly GCA_023373845.1. NCBI lineage: Eukaryota > Metazoa > Chordata > Actinopteri > Sciaenidae > Nibea > Nibea coibor. Next base: position 8,737,734 of record CM041720.1, on the reverse strand, counting down.
ATGCTTTTTTTTTTTTTTGTGTGTGTGTTTCCAAACTGTGTAGACGTAACCAAGCTGTGGTTTACCGATGGTCTCCAGCCCAACCAACTGTGGTTTGAGACAAAGACCAGCCTGGTGGATGTCAGAGCCTACAGCACCGACAGTCAGTCTGGTGGGTATCTGTCTTAAACGCAGCAGGTTGAAGCAGTGGTCAGTGGGAAGGCTACAACCTGCACCAGGGCTGCATGCAGAGCCGGGTACGCAACTACAGGGAAATAACAGCAAACTGTCTGTATACTGAGGTTAGGGGAGGAGAGGAGGACTCCGATGGCCACTAGATGGCAGGATGTAGAAAATTCAAGAGCTGACTGTGAATGCAAAAAGTGACAGAGCAGGTGACACTGACACAAATAAATAATAAGACAACAAGAGAAATATGTATTATTAAATATAGTATTTCAAAATAAAATACTTTAAATCGCAAAGTCCAAAAACATGAATGACTGGCGTGCTTTAAAAACGGGAGTAACATGCTGTCGTTTGGAGTAGAGTGTCTTACTTGCACTAAATGACTGGCGCAGCTGCTGGTACCGCACTGAAAGCAGAAACTGATAACACACTGGTTACCTCGTATCTAGAAAACAAGTAAGGTTAAAGCTCCAGAGATGGCGTCCCAGTATTTCATCCAGAAAACAAAGAATGACACAAAGCGCACACCTATCAACCACAGTGCTGATTTAATCTGAAGCTTGTTGGCACCGATTTCCCAACCGGCATGGGCGTGCAATGGTAGCATGCATCATGTGGAGATGACGGATGACATGGCGACCATGGTTCGTCAACACTGAAGTCCTCCACGTAATGCTACATAATGCGTTAATTCCTGCCCAGGGCGGCGATGCTAACCAACAGGCTTGCAGCGTCGCAGTCTGCTTGCTTTATTTTTTTAAAACAAACACATCCAACACAGTTAGTCACAAATTAGGAATTTCACCACCTGCACACTTAGATATTCACCTCAACTCTGCCTTCTGCTTCTGAAGGGAGAAGAAAACGCCCGTTATCGGACACTCGGGGCAGAATGAAAAGACTCACTTAGGCTCAGTTTGAGTTGAATAGATGGCAGAGTGATGCGATACTTGCAGAGAGATGGGGCTTGGCAAGCTGCAGGAGAGCCCAGTCTCTTGGTGTGTGTGTGTGTGGGTGTGCTGCAGTGGAAAGGTTGCACTCCCTCTTTGCTTATTACCCATGCAGTCCAAGCAAACAGAACAATCCTGTTTCAAAGCAGAGTTTGTCTGTCCATACCAATGACGCCACACGGGGATAACTAACTGTATTTAGGTGCATAATCATGGAGGGGTTGCGACCAAAGACTTATTCCATTTAATGGTATCATGTTTATAACAGGAGTTACAAATACTCATCATTTACAGTATAATGCTCTTCTGCAACTAACTTATGAGATACTTGTAACCAGTTAAGCAGCGTCTGATACACGGCCAACTGACCTACCTTTAGAACTCAACAAGCCAATTTTATTATTATAACATTACATGACCCACTTTTAAACGCTTTACCTCCTACTGCTCTACTTTCTGGAGTTGGGTCACTGGACTAATACTTTGGATGTGTTTGCTATGCTGTATTCATGCTTTTGGATATATTTTTAACAAAGACGTTGCAAATGTGAATAAATCTCTACACTTTGACTAAAATGTGTTTGTTCATTGATGAATTGAGTTATTGGCAGTTTTTTTTTCCTGTGTTGAGCCCAACAATGTCACAAATTCTGGAAATAGAAAAGCAGAAATAAAAACACAAAGTCTTTGGTCCATTTTAAAACCGGGTCAGTAGTATTTATAATTACTTTGCACACAATCATTAGCACAGTGCCCTATATTCTAATTATCCATGTTATCCACGCCTGTTTTTCTGTTTCCCATGCTGGAACCAAACTCGTTTTCTCATCCTGGCACTGGAAATTTGCCTAACTGTGCCAAAGCAGATTATGTCATTACATGCAGCCGGGAGGCTTTGATTTGTAAACATACAGCCATAACAGGCTGACTGATGTGGTAAGATGTTCTGGTGTGCATCATTATTATTATTGCCACATGTCTCATTATAGACCATTATTATTGTGAAACTGGTAAAAGGGCTTTCTGTTGATCTATGAAGTCTTCCAGAGTGGAATCGATTTTAAAAAATAAATAAATGTTGCTGCCATCCACCTTAAGTTGTGCTCATTTAGTTTATTTGCTCATGCTTTAAAATATAAAAAGCTGTAAAAAAAAAAAAAAGTATAAAAGGATTTGCGCTGCTTAATTTGCTAATCCTCTTATTAATTTTACTCCAGGAACTAATCGCTGCTCCAACAACAATGGTGGATGTGCCCAGCTGTGTCTGTCCTATCCCGGAGGTCGAACATGTAAATGCGGACGGGGCTTCTATGCTGTCAATACCACTTCCTGTGCCACGCTCCCCGACTGCCCCACTGGGCAAGAATCCTGCTTTGACGGCAGCAGGTGTCTCAGCAGCAGCAAGTTCTGTGATGGACATGTGGACTGTCCAGACCAGTCAGATGAACAGGACTGTGAGTGTGTCCATCTGCTGCTTGCTGGGTGTTTTCTCGGCCAGTCAAAATAACTTGGCAAATTCATGGTGATGTCAAGGCTCCAAGAGGTACTAAGTGAAAATGTTTATCACGGTTGCAATATTTGACCAATGTCCGACTTTCTCTTCAGGTCCAAACACAAACTCGGCCTCTATCGGGACCAAATCCAGTGATGGACACCCTCCCCAGTCTTCATCCCCAGTTCAACCCAACACCCAAAAGAACTCTATTCTTCCAGTTAAAAAAGGCTCCACATCCTGTGATCTCCAACTCTGCCACAGTCACGGCAACTGCATCAAAGAGGGCAAAGACACTCGCTGCCAGTGCATGGACGGTTATAAGGGGGAGTTCTGTGAAGAGACCGAAACTGGACGAAGCCACGCTGCTGTGATCTTGGGTGTCCTCTTCCTCGTTGCTGCATTGATGGGTGCTGCTGTTATTTTCACTAAAAGGTACCGACTGTGAGGAAGAGCATTTCCTTCTGTGGCCTGGTCAGAGAAATTCAACACTTGAACGCATGATTGAGAGGACAAACTAAGTTAAACAAAGTTGAATCTGGTTTCAACAGGAGAGCCTGGGCGTCGATCAGAAACCGATCCATGGAGAAAGAAACTCTGATGGCCAACATGGGCCTCCCGTGTGAACACTACGATTCCGAGTCTGAGGTAAAACTTTTGAATGATTTTAATAATTTTTCATACTAATGAAGATGATTTAGCTCCTGTCTTTCTAAAGTGTGTTACCTTCTTCAGTTGGCAGGATTTTAGATAAATGTCTGCTGTCTGCTTTGTTTATAATCTAAGAGGAAAAAAATTGTTTGATCTTTTCTTTGCCGCAGGAGCTGGATTCCTCTGTAGATGTAAAGAACCCTCCACTGCTGTTAAGGTCGCTACAGCTGAAATAATGTAATGTCTGAGGATGCATTCCTGTGGTGCTGATGGAGATCGTTGGTGTAATAAAAGTGATAAAGTATGAACCAAACACCACATTCTGCTTGTTTTTAATCACTAACAAGGACAACAAATTTCTTTGCCTATCAAAATTCAGGTTACTGCTTAGTGGTGCAGGTTTATGAATCAGGGTTTTAATATGTTGGTCATTTGAAAGCAGTTTATTTTTGTTCATCAGTCTCCTGAATTTTATTCTGTTTCCTGAGTGGCTTATCATTTTATAATTTCCCTTTCCGTGTTGTTAGTTTGGCCCCATGACATGTCCTAAAGACATGGTGGATATCTGGTCCTGGTTATGATATGCAAACCATGAGAGAGTCAGAAAGTGCCACACAAGTTTTAATTGTACATCTCGTGCCGACTGCATTTATTTGTACTGGAGGCAACTTAATGTCACATTTGTTTTCAAATTCTTTCAGTATTGCTCTTTTTGACAAATGCTCAAACTTTCAGTGTTTACGAGCTGAGGGAGAAGTTGAGTGGCAGTTTTTAATTTTGACTTTACAGCAGAGGATGCGTGTTTTCTGCTACATCCAAGATTCCTTCTTCAGTTTTTCTACTTTGCGTCTAGTGAATGTCATTTTGTGTCACATCAGCAACTATATTAAACTGATCGTCAGCCATACTGGAGGACCGTTAACTGTACTGTATTTCATTTCCTAGGAGATATAACTTGTCATTAGTTTTGTATTGTAATGTTAAAGGCATATGCTAATTTTGCTAATTTGGGGAATGACCTGCGCCAAAGGGCCACAGGTCTGATTCTAGCCCTGGGCCACCGCAGCAAGGACTGAGCCTTTGTGCATAGGGCGGATTCTCTACCAACTGAGCTAAACAACACCCCAGGGATATGCTAATTCAACAGCAAACATAAACACTAAGGATTTTTCCCCAACACAACCATCGCTCACAGTCAGACAGATTTGTCACCATGTTTAAAATCTTCTTGTCTGTTGTGTCTGCCTTTCTGTCGTCACCCATCTGTCATTGTTTGGAACTTCTTATGTTACTTTACCTTTCTTCAACGCGTATATTTGTGTGTATTGTACTGTATATCTTACTAATGCTACTGAGACCACACTGTTTCCATATGCCTGCTGATGCCTGTGTGTCTGGTATGTCTGTGCCATGTGTATTTGGAAACAGCAAGAAGCCCAGCTCAGTGTCTATCTTTCAACCATGAATAATACCCTTGTCTCGCAGCCTTTTGCTCGGTTAGCATCTCCTTACGTCTGACAATTTTCTCTTTGGTCTCTTTGACATTAGTTATGTCCATAGAAGCTGCAAAGCCTGGTTGTGCTGCCCGCTTACCAGCTCCGGTTCTGGCACAACACCGGTCACTTCTCCTCGGTTGTCCAAAATGCCTGTGGAACACCCTCTGGTGCAGCCAGAGCTTGAATTAGCTTACATTAGTTAACAGCAGCTACAGTTTAGTGTCTGTGAGGAAAAGTTTGACGCAGAGCAGCCAAAAAGCATCAGAGGGAAAGCTGATTTTTCATGGAATATGATCTGGGTCCACCAAAATCTCTGAAATAGTTGATGGTATGACGCAAAAAATTATGTACAAGACAAGACGTGAGAAAAGACGTGGGATAGTGGGAATGACAGAGGTACTGTACATGATTTTAATCTTTTTTTATGCTAGAGAAGTTACACAGTGTTGCTTGAATATTTTGGGCTTGTTCATTTCACATTAGCTGTTTTTTTTCTTGTTTTCACAACCTACATACCAAATTCTGTCTGTAGCCGGTTTTGTAATCAAATACCAGTTTTGCTTTCTTGTGAAACTTCGGCTTCACAGAAACACATTTGATATGAAAGATGTACTTCCACCTGTCTGTAGGCCAGAGATAGGAGACACGTGCAGGCATGTTTTGACTGCTTAGTCTGTGATAGTGTCACATTCTGACATGCAAATTTGAAATGAAACTAAATGGCTCATCGTGTCCCGTCCCACTTTACACCTGTACTGTATCTACAAACGTATGTGTGCATAGTCAACAGAAGGCACACGTGCAATTAAAGTAAACCTCTTCGTGTTATGCAATTTCTTCCTGGGATAAACTCCTGTATTGACTCTGATTAAATATTTGAGAGGACAACAAATACAATTTAAACGGATATGTGGTTTGGCATGCATGTGTTTTACAGTAACTGTTTTTTATGTAGATATATTGTCCAGAATATAAAAAATCAAGATGATGTAAGACAAACCATTTAAGGCACTCTGATTACATGTGTAAAGGTGTTCCAGGGCTTGATAGTATATTATGCAATCCTCCAACTCCAACATGTTCTGGTCTGTCTTGTGATCTCCTCCAAGCTTCCAAACAAACACCCCAGCGCAGAGCACCAGTTCTGCTCTGAGTTCTTCATCCTAACACTGAAAATGGCAACCTTTAATTATTTTGTATTGTATATATATATGATCATTTAAAGGTGTACTGGTCCATGGGTGCCACTTGAGACCAGAATACAGACTAATCTAATTCTTTTATTTTATTCAGTTAAGGCCTTAATACTATAAGGTGTTTAGTTTGTCTGTTCTGGGCTATAGTAGAAACATAGAGGTCCAACATGACCAGATCTCTGAAAGAGGACTCACAATGTCTGTATATAAAATAATCTGTTAAAAGAACCCCCTAAATCTTGCATACTGGACTGAGTAACAAGTCTAAAGACTCAATGTATGTAAAATTTGACTGAAATCTAGAACTGAATTGTTGGCAACTGTTAGCAAGACGATGACAAGGATGAAGAAAGTGTGGAATAAAAACAATGTGGTCTCCGGTGCTGCAGCATCGATTCTGAAACTTCACTGTCACTGTCCAATAGTCCCAGTCAATGAGTACTTCTTAAGCAGGTGTAATATTCACCATGTTCCCCATCCAGGTTCAACCTATGATAACATCTGCTGACTAGCACGGAAGGGTGCAGCTGAGACTGATAGGAATGTAATCAACCAAAGTTTTGGCGAAACTGAAACTTTGATCTGATGTTAGCAGATAACCAATGTTATTTTTTTAACTGACCGTGCCAAATTTGATAAAAGTCCATCCACTAGTTTTTAAGGCTCAAAGCCAAAAATGTCAAGCGCCTGGTGGCACAAGAGGAAAACTCAGGGGCATCACCAAAGTCGGTGGGCTTTGTCCTCTTTGGACTAGAAATGTTTCCAAACTTTCATGAAGATCCATCCGGGAGTGGATGAGTTCAGACCAAAGTGGTGAAGTGAATGACAGATCGACAATGCCATCAGAACCACACTGCCAAAACTAACACAATTAAATCAATCAGTTGACTCTGATTTCTCTTTCATGGCCTAGGAAATCCCTAACAATTACACTCTAGATGCTGGAACTGCTGCATGTAACAGACACTGTCTGTCATGTCACGTCTCGTCGGCTGAGTCTTGTTCCAACTTGTCTCCACCATCGTCTCTACCCTCCCCCGCTGGTCTGGCAAACACACGTCCTGTATCTCAGTATAATAGTCCTCAGGGTAAAGGAGTGTGTGTGAACGTGCATGTGTGTTTATGTTATTAAGCCTTCGGGAATAGTGAGCTTTTTAACATGGTCAGATGAGAGGCATATTTAACATTTTAGACATTTTATTTGTCAGGTTTTCTTTATCCTATATATCTAAGGAGACATTGTCTAAAAGGCACCATACAGTAAAAGTTTTTCCCAGGGATCTGAGAGTGCTGTGAGTCAGCGTGGGTCAGCAATTAACTGAAGCATAAGATTAGTTTGCACTCTACTTACTAAACGTGGAGTTGCTCCATCAGTATCGGGGATATTTGTTGAGTGCAAGAGCATGTATATGACTCAGTTCATTAGAAGATAAGGCAGGGGGAGGAGGTGATTTCGCGTGTTGTGTGTTCATGCGTGTGTGTTTATGGGAAGAAGAAAAAAAAACCTAGGCAGGTATTCACAGGTCTCGGCTTTCTTCCCCTTCCCTCCCTCCTATTGTCGCAGATTCCCTCACTGAAAGGGGAACTTCAAATTCTTTTTAACAGGACTTTTAGCAAACACACACACACACAGATACCTGAGAGGACCTGACAACAAATATTTAAACAACAAACTCCACCGAGTGCGTTTTTAAGGCGCCGGCATTGTGAGTAGATGTTTCATTTGGTCATATTTGAATGTGTTGTTGCTCTGTTTTGCTGTACTTTTACTATTTCGCTGCCTTGAAACCAGAGAAACCTGAGGAGAAACCTGAATGACGAGAAGTCATATAGCTTCTAACAGCACTTCAAATAGCTTCGTGACCACCACGTATTTATCACTTAACCTGTTACGCTGTAGAACTTTGGTTTGTTCCTTACATCTCAGTGACTTCTCCACAAAGTGTATTTATTGTACAGGAGGCTGTGGGGCAGCAGTCTTTCTAGAGGGACTCAGAATGGGTTTAAAATGTGCTTTGTGCCGGTTCCACTCATGTGTTGAGGACCTAAACGTAGAAAAGTGAGGCTTTATGGCATAGATAATGCAAGCATGTTCATTTTCTCTTTTCTCTTTATGCATCTGGTGTGTTAGTGATTGTTCAATAGATGTTTTACAGTCAGAATAAATCATACCGTGTCCTTTAACATGCATTTATTCTGAAAGCATAAGCCGAAGCAGTCTCTAGTCTAACAAGCCTAATGTTGTTGGTGATGCAAGAGTTGCTAGGAAGCGTACCTCCCTGTGTTCGGCATGTGGGAAGAATTACTGCAAAGAAAAGTAATGTTTTGTTCTCAAGAAGTGCAGTCCATCAGACTGTTTTATACAGCTGCTTGTAGTTAGGCCATTTGGCGCTTTTGGTCATTTGTATATGATGATTTAAAAGTAAAATATGTTTGACGGAGAGATGGCGCAGCTGAGATTTACATACTCAGTCATGAATATTTCCTTTTTATGGAAATGAAAGGATATCTTGTTTTGTTTTTAATGTATAAAAGCAGAAGTGTATAAACAATGGCATTTAAATGGTCCCCAACACGTCAAATTTCTAGTATTTCTGTCGGGCAGCACAGTCCTAAAATGTTTATTTGAGCGCAACACAATCACTACAGACAACGAATGTATGATGGGCGGAATGGACTGAATTAAAGCTGGCAATTTTGACAAAGATGGAGATGGAGATGGAGAAACACAAGGTGAAAAGAGCTGATGAACTTTGTCTTTCCCGCAGCCAAAATTTGAACTTGGAATCACTTTCTGCAAGCTCAGTCTGACCAAACTAGGACAACGACAACAAAAGTTCAGTCATTCACGTGGAATGAGCTCCCACAGTGTTACTGTACGTGACAAACCCAGCAGGCATTAGAGGCTTTTTACACTGTGCTTGCTCCATGTTGGAGAATATGTGTTCATCCATGATAGGTATACGGAAAAAGGCGATGTGTGACCGAATGCTGCAGTGCAAAATGAGACAAATTCTGCTTCGCTCAGTTAGATTAGCGTGGGACAGGACTTCACAAAGCTGGCATTAAACTGGTTTAAAGGTGGCAGCGTGAATTCCTTGTTGACATGCTGACACCTCATCCATTTGAACTAACCCACAGCAAAGGATCTCTTTGTCACGTTTCCTTGTTGTATTTCAGGGTGTGGCTTTCTTCCATTCATTTCCCTCCTCTCCCGTCCTCCTGCCACTTTTCACTCCCTCCCATAGCATTCCAGTGCGTTCTCCCTTCATTCCACCTCCACTCCTCTGCGATGACCACCCTTGCTCCTGTTCCTCAACCGAGAGGCATCGACCCACGCCTGCCCACCTGTGAACAGACTCAGTGCAATAGCCATGGCTCCTGCATTGCACCTCCTGGTGGTGGCACCAATTTGGTGTGTGACTGTGAGCTTGGCTACCGGGGGGAATCCTGCGAGGACACGGTCAACGGGGCGTTAAGTTTACCGCTGACTCTGAGTGTGTTGGGAGTCATCATCGGGGTGCTGATCATCGCGTTCATCGCCGCCAAGATGAGGCAGAAGCAAAAGAAAAGGAACAGGTAATAAAATGAAACATCTCAGTGTCTTTCTGTTTTGGTGGTCTTGAGGGAATGGTTCACCTTTTTGGTAAAAAAAAATATATATATTCTTTGTTTTCAGGAGAGCGATGAGAAGAGTGATATCAGCCTTGTCTGTGTGTTCAAATGGAGCTGAAGTCAGGACATTTTTAGCCTAGCTTAGCATAAAAACAGATAGCCTGATTGTGAAGTGAAAAGAAATTTGCACAACAACCTTTAATACTTATTCTAAGAAATCAGAATATCTTTGTATTTGTTTTGACTTGTATATGTTTTAGGTCAAAACTGTAATCAGAGACACATTGAAGTGTATATCTTATTTATTCTTCTGCAATGACAGTGCCCCCTACATTAGTGTTCCTATGTAGGTGTATATTTTTTGATTTTGACATATACCTTTTAATATAATTTTTTTGGCCTTTTGGCCTATCCAATAAAGCCTAAAGCCTTTTGCTTTATTGGATAGAGATAGATAGGAACATGGGGAGAAAGATGGGGAATGACATGGGGGAAAGGGCCGCACAGGTCGGGATTCAAACCTGGGCCCCTCCAGTGGGACTTTGCATATGGGGCGGCTGCTCTATTGACTGAGCTAAACACCACCCCAGGTATGTTTTTCAACAGTTGACAGAGCCAGGATAACTATGTCCTGATTCAGGGCGGCGCTTCGCTCAGGTGGTAGACAGGCTGCCATATGCGAAGGCTCGCTGCGGCTGGCCGGGGTTCGAGTCCTGACCTGTAGCCCTTTCCCGCATGTCATTCCCCATATTTCCTGTTACTCTTCAGCTGTCTCAATAATCATCAATAATATATATATATATATATATATATATATATAAAGAAAAAACTGACTGATGTCCTGACTCCGGCACCATTAGATACTGTAGATAGTACCAGTAGATACTGAACTATTCCTCTTAACACTTAGTTTCGGGTGAAAATGATGGACCAGCATCGAAGACAGCCGTGCCTGAAGTGTGTCTGGAATTTTTATTATAGAGCGTTGTTAGTAGTTTAGCTACATGCTGGAAGCTGCTATGTGTTCACACATGAACAAGTTTGAGAAAGAGTCCACAAATACATACAAATTGTGTCTTTCGTCTGTTGTCAACAGGAAACGTCTGGCAGAAAAACATGGCTACAACATCGCTGTGTAATGTGGATAAATCTCTATCATATCTGAGGTAGGTATTCAGGATATACTGTACATTTCCAAAATTCTTTCCATTTTGGGAACCGGTGTTATTCACTAGAAGTGAAATTTGAGTACAGAGATCTGCCCGAAGTATAAAATGCATTACACTATGCTAAATATAAATTACAACACCTCATAACAAACTAACTCCTATGCTTAGCCTTTGTAATTGGCCTTATTATGTTTACATACAGTTTTTTTCTCACCCAAACCACCAATCACACGTAACCTTGAGGTCTAACAAGCATGATGAATTGTCCTTCATCAAAAGTTTTTAGAATATTTTAAATGTTACCTTCTCAACCGACTTTGTTTGCACGCTGCTGTTACCCCCCCCCCAACTGTTGATGTAATGGCAGGATATGAATCACGACACCCACGTGTACACAATACAAAAACAAAAACAAAACTCAGTGTTGCTCAACAGCACTACTAGTGGTCAAAACTCCACAAGATACCTTTAACATACGCGTTAAATCTGTGTCCAAATGTAGAGGCCAGAAACTTTTTTCCACGATAACTGAAATACTCATAAATGTAATTTTAAAAAAAATAATACAACACTCTGTCATTCCCGTCCAGGTCAACCATGAAATAATGACCAGTGATACTATTGGGCTTCCATCAGCATCCTTCTGCAGCAAGCTTGCAGCGCAGTTTGTTGAATGTTGTGTGATGTTTGTTAAAAGCGAATAACAGTGAATTTCTGCAGATGTTTTTCATACATCATTTGATAATGGAAAAAAACAAATCCAACTCTAAATTATATCCCAACACACATGATACATTGAGAGAAAATGGCACGCATGAATTTCAGAGCTCTCAAACTGTTCATTAAGTGGTTAGTGGATGACTCACAGTATGTTTGGAGGTACGCTAGCGTCTCATTACAGCAGAGACTTTAAGCTGATGTTGAAATAATATAGTGCATCTGTGCTGTTTGTTAACTTTAAAACTTTATACATTTATAGAGTTACATTTTTTTTAAAAAAAGCATACCCATAGAAAAGTGATATGTGGAAAACATCAGTCTAGGAATGGAAGTTTATGTCACTACTTTTATCTGTTTATTAGCACTGTAAAAATGTCTTTAATTTCTTATCAGCAGCTACAAGTTCTGAATTTGAAATTTTTTATTTTTTTGTTTAGTTTCTTTTTTTAATGCAATGCAACTGCAATTCACTGATATCTGTTTGTTTTAATATTCATAGTGTTATTTGTAGTATACTAGAACATTTTATGTTCTATATTTGTGCAGAAATGAACAAACTTTTATGGACTAAAAAATGATCTGCTGCTGATGTTGTTCACAGTCTGAATGTCAGGATCTGTCTCATACCCCTGATGAAAATCTTCTTTGAAAATGCGTCAAAGCTGACTGTGTCCTCTAACACCAGCTACATTTAGTAAAATAATGCAAACGTTCAGCTGTCAGTTACTCTCTTTGATGGAGCAGTGACTTCCTTAAAATACAGGGAAAGCAGAGGTGACTGCCACAGCGACAGAGCCATATTATTACTGCTGCTTCTTTCTTACTTAAAGGAGCAGGTTTATACAGGTGCTGATTACCCAGTCTGTAAGAGTGGATGTTTGCACAGCAATCCAATCCAATTCATAAAAGGTAAGTCATTTAAACTGGGTTTAATTTAAAATTCCAGGATACACTTTGACCAGCATGATGTGGTTTTAGTCAGTTGTTGTCAACAAGATTAAAACTTTTTTTTTTTTACACTTTGTGTATTTGCTGCTTAATCATGCTATACTTCCTGAAAAGATCTGCTTTTAGCCTCTGGTGAGATTCTTCTTGTTTTGTTTTTGTTTCTTTAAGAACAATCTGTTTGGCTCCCGGGCGAAAGTAATCAGAATTTAATGCACTTCTTGGCAGAAAAACACCCATACATCACTGTCATCCTTTATCTCTGCTTTCCCTTTGAATAAAAACAAAAGGGCCGTTCAATTTGTTATCAGAGATAACCTGCAAAAATTGACATGTGAGATCTGACAGGAGGGACTGACGGAAAACAAGTTCTGAAAGTAAGCAGGGACAGAATCACTTCACCATACTGTGCACTTTGTTTCATGCTTACTGTGTTAACATGTTTTAAATTAGTCCCCGTGCTCTCTGAATTTTGAAAATCAAAGCTAGGCAGTGGTCTGCCCTGCCCTGCTTGATTTGGTCCTTACTGAGTGCTGTATTGTCTGTTTCTTTTGTACATTACCGCCTGAATAACATATTTTTCACAATATGATGTTTTGTAACTCTCATGATACACGCATTAGCAAGATGCATACATGTTTTTATGTCTCGTCTGTATCTCGAATTACACTAATTAATACCGCACTTCATATAGTCAGACATGTTTAATGTTAAACACAGTGTGATGGTCAGACTGAGCGTGTGATTTTTGTATATAAACGCTTTGTAAATGATTTGATTGTTTGTCATTCTTCTTCTTCTTCTTCGTTCTTCATTCTTGTAGGAAGTGACAGGTCAGAGTGACAAAAGAACAAAAAAAACATGTGGATCTTTGTATTTGAGATTGTGACCAAAGGTAATACATTTTTTGCTCACCAAGTCCTCAGCAAACCACTAAAACAACTGTATCACATCAAACGGCAGCCTCTGTGAATGTGAAGTGAACCCAAAGTGCCAAAACTGCAGTTCCTCAAACGTCCACTTGAGACAGGCTACAAAACTATTCAACCTCCAAACGCCCCCATGTTAGAATGTCTTTACAGAAATAAACACGTTTACAACCTAGTACAAAATGACAGCTGTACTGAGGCTGAATTTATATTTTATTTGCCTGTTCAAATTATATTGAGCCTTAAAGTTATGCGTAATTAACAGCATGGCCTCTTTCATTGGCAGGTGGGTGTCATTTACAGGTGGTTTGTTTGAGCACCCAGGCTTCATTCAGCCCACGTTAGGTCCACCGACGAGCTACGTCATTGCCCCTTTTTAGATAAGCAGTGCGGCGGCAGAGGCCGTGAAGATGGCCGTGACCTGAGCTACCACATTCTGAACATGTTTTATACTGTGTGTATCAAACTGTACACAACATCTTGAGTCTAATCTGCCACCTACAGTAAAAACATAAAATATATAATGTATACGTGCAGTGAAAAAGTCCATAAGAAAATATATCTGTGATAATTACAGGGCAATGGAAAGATGAACCAGTTTATCCCCAGACTTGTTCTGCATTTGCAAAGCTAGTTCCGCAGAGCATTGACACGAAACAGGATGTCAGAATTTTCATTTAAAAACCTGTTGTCTTAACAAAGTACATAATAATAGTCTAAATATCTCGGCATCAACCAACAATAGCCTTAGTGACTAAAAACACACCACAGGCTATTTAGAAAGAATAATAAGTTATATCAGTATGGCTTATGTTTTAAACTGTAGTGTTCCAAACATGCATGACAGGAGAGGAATTTAAAAATGAAGCCAAACGAGATCTGGCAAGGTGTGCACACATTGTAGTTTCGGGCGGTGCGCACAGTCCATCCTCATCAGAGCAAAGTCTGTTTGCTTCCTCAGTACACGTGTTTTTCTTTCAGGACCAGTGATGGCCATCAGCTGGTACATTAAGGTTATTTATAACCTTTACTGTAATTATAAAGTCTCTCGCTCTCACAATCAGTTAGTGTGCACCATTTAACACGACCGTCACTTTTTATAGTACACAACTAGACTGTATTGTGCGTTCACTAGCTTTCGCGTGAAACCCCAACAAATCACTGTATAAATGCAACTCATTCTTCAAACACAGGTAAGATTTTGCAGGTTATTAGAAAAATTAAAGACTTTTCTTTTTAAGTCTTTTAGGATTTTATGTCAAAGATGAGGCAAGAACATTTGTAGTAGTAAGTAAAGGCTTAAAAAACGTATATTGTCAGACTATTTAAATAGTTTTTACTGTTTGGTAATGTACGTTACATTAACCTCTAAAAATTAGAATTATCTTTTTATCCCTACAATAATAAATTCAACTTTAAAATCATTACTATGTTGTTCACACATGCGGCTGCAGTGTGTATTAGGACTGCCAACAGACAGCTGTCTCTGTTTTTCTTATGCATATACCAAAACATGCACCGCTGCCTCTTTAAGCTCTTTCTGGGATCGGGTGACGTGCTTGTATCACCTTTGGTGTTTACTAAACTCAACAGGTAATGAGCCTGATTTGACTGACTGATGGTGGTGTGATGAGCTAACAATCTTTGTTATGGGAAAAAAATATGTATCACAACCAGGAACAGGAACTATCTGCACGACACTATGTACACTATGTTCCTTTCCTTTTAATGAGATGACTTTGCATGTTCGATGTAAGAAAGAGGAGCGAAATAAACTGCAGCACTTTGAAGTGGGTGCTTCGTTTCTCTACTGTTTACATACATTATGGTAAGTCAGATAGCCATAGGGAGCATTACCTGCCTGTAAAAAGAGTTTGTTATTATGTCTTCTGTGAGTCAGTGGAAAATAACCCCGGTGATGTCATCTAAGTCATTGGACTTAGAGACCACAGGTTTTTAGAAGACAGACTGGTGTAACAAATTTTAATGTGAGTGTTTTAACGCTGCTGGAAATGTAGGGTCTGACATTTTTAAGCTTAACCCCCAAAACATTCAACTCATGAGTCTCCCAGCTTTAAGCGCAATATTAAATTGCTGGAGTCGCTCCTCAGCCCAGGATCACAGCGTAACCCTGGTTTCTTTCTCCGCAGACATAGTATATCTGAAATGCACAGAATAAGTTTTGAGTATGAGACCTGAACAGTGTGGCGAAAACTTCTCAACAGTCCAGGTGGATGAGACTATAAATAAAAACTGCTGTCTTTTGTCACACCCTACACGCAGCCTCCATCGTCACCCTCTTGGACCGTCACTGAGTGAGTCAGAGGTGTCAGCGTGGCTGACTTTTTGGACGGTTGTGTGAAAAACATCTTAAAATCCTCTTTTAGAAAGCAGCTCAAATGCAGACGGCACTGAAAACATAACTGTGTCTTTTGGGTGCGTTATTGTCGCCAGAGAGAGAAGAATTAATTAAGGAGTAAGCTGGTTAACAATACCAAGCCTACTGCTGCTTTCATAGGAAATGTGAATTTATACACTTTACACACTCCTTCATTATCAGAAGAAGAATAAAAAAGCATAACCTGTTTAAAACACTTTATTTAGTCCCCCTACAGACAGTGTTTGCAACATTTAACAACTGTCTGCTGATATGACACCACTGTGGTTAAGGTTTGATTTGGTTTAGGTGCAAAAAAACATCTTGGTTAGGGTGTGTGTGCGTGAAATAGACTCTAGAGATGGACAGAGTGAAATGTTACTTACTATAAACTATCTGTAGGTGGATGATTTAAATAAATTGTTACCACATCTGTCGTTCTAATAAAATGTTATTGCTTCTGTGTCATGAAAGTAGCATGAGGGCCCTCAGGCATCTTGACCACAGAACCGCTGTCACTCTCAAATACGATTTTGTATTCCCCCATAGGGATGGAGGTGGTTACACATTACTCGTGAAGGTACATGGTTTGGCATGTAAAACCACTTCAGAGGAAGTGTGACAGGAGTGAGCAATACAAGCTCTTTCAGGAGAAATCTGTTGTTCACTGTCTTTCTTGATATGTTTGTACTGCTTTGCCTTCAAACTATCTTCAAAACCTGCATTTCTCATATTATTCAGCAGACATATCCAGCTTCTGTAGCTGATCCACTTGTCCGCAGTGTCTTGCTCTAATGTCTGAGTCTCAGACAGCATTAAAAACTCCCAACCTTTGCTGTAAAATGTGCCTCCAACTCGGTATTTGTCTGACTGTGGCATTCAACAGGTCTTGCAGGGAGAACTGCATCGCTATTTCTGAGAAGCCAATTTAACAACAAAAGAGCTGTACTGGGACAATTGTTCACTACAGTGTTGCTTTGTTTGAAATGTTCAGCCAGTTTAAACAGAAGCGGAGGCTATGTTGTCAGACAAGATGCGTAAAGAAACCTCGCAGACCGGTTAGGCTACATTATCTGTATACTTATGACTGAGCAGACAGGGTGGAAGAGAGAAAAACATATTACTGTGAAATTCCTGTACGTGTGTTTGAATACACGATGAATGGTGACAGCTGATAGAAGACGTTGCCTCTGAAATGTGACATTTTTTTTTAGATTCCTGCTCTGGAGATGCTATTTTTGATTTGGATTTGAAGTTTGATTCACTCAAAGTGTGTCCTACTGACTTTCCCTGCAGTATGCATCTTAATTTATGTTTTTTTTTTTATTGCGCTTCATTCCTACTTTTGACTTTGTGAAAACACATTTCACCCCACTGCATAAACATCACAGCCCCAGGCATTACATAACTTTTTTTAACTCTCACCCCATCAAAGCCAAACAAAAAGAGTGAAGAGAAGAGTGGCAGACATCAGTCAGAGAGTCAGGCATCTGTTTTTAGGAAACACAGTGCACATTTAATAAAAAGCACAGAGCAATTAAAACAATATTGATCACCTCGGGATGTTTCGACAGGCGGCACATTATCCTACAATGCTGGTCATAATTGTAAAGTGCATAGGAATACAGTATTTACATAAGAATCGTGGGGGGAAAATGATTCACGCTTTAGCCAGTGTTCGCAGAAAAATACAAAAATACGCTTCCTTAGAGATGACCATTTACAAACAGAACAGAAGCTCAGCCTCGTTTTGTAGACTGTAACAGAGAGACAGGGCAAACTTCAACCTAATGTCATTTTTTTCTTCATTCATAATAACACAGAAACCTTCACTTTCCATAACTGCACTGCTTGTGGTCGCGCCTAGAATGTATTACAGTGATGTTAAGCATTAATCACAGCGCAGCCAAGCCCATGATGAGGGTCTCATCTTCACATTCAACTGCAGCCATGACCACTCATATCATTTAACACTATCATACATGCTGGCTCTCAAGCATCACTGTCCTAATGATGAAACGCTGTAATACTCAAAGTAATTTTTCTTCACTAAACAATGAGTTTACAAGTTATTTCATAATATTTAAAAGGTATTTGAGCTTTTGAATATTGCTACAATATCCCTTAATAGCTTCATGACTTCACTGACTGAAAGTACTTTATTGTTTTAGTATGTTATTACTACAATACTCCAGAATATTATAGATAGTTACAGTTTTACTACTGATTTTGGTGATGTTATAAAGTCATTGTGTAATTACCATTGCTTCTTCCTATTATATTTTTCCACTCGCATTGGCAGATATTCAGGTCTAACTTCAAGTCGTCCTTCCTCTGGGGGTATTCTTTCTCCAGGTGTCACCTCTCATAGGTCTGCATCGTAGGGTCTGCCGCCGTAGGCGGTGTTGACTGCAGGGCTCTTGGCCCGAGGAAAGGACACATCTTCATCCATGGAGTCCTTGGAGTATGGCACGCTGCTGCTGGCGGCGCTTCTGGCCCGGTTCAGGCTTGGCACTTCAACTCGTCTCGATGGCGGCTTTTGGTGGCTGAAGTGGGTGACATCTTCAACCCGTCTCTCCCCTCGGTTCTTGCCTCCGCAGCAGCGGCAGATCCCGATGAACATGACAAAGCCGGCCAGCACTTCGAATATCCCGCCGATGTAGCCAAGGACGAGGCAGTAACCGGCTTCCACTCTTGCGAGCGGCGTCACCGTGGAGACATCACGGATTATGTGTGTGTACCAGGCGATGGGTATGATGGTCATGACGCCCGACAGGAAGATCAACAGTCCGCCCAGGCCGGCCACTGTCCAGTTAGGTCTGTCTTTCCAGCAGCGGACCCCCGGGATGGCCACGGCCAGCCCGATTAGAGTCACGATCAGCGAGGCCACCATCAAACCCCGGGCGACCTCGATGATCTGGTTGCCAAAGTATGTGGTGTCCTCCAGGTTGCAGTCCGCTCTCGTGTTGGTTGAAGTGGCCCTGCAGATCTCCCAGATGCCTTGCTGGATGAACTCGTCGGACGGGGTGTTGGGGATGTCGTGGATGGTCCTCCAGTTTGGGGCAACGGTGGCGACCAGATCCAGGATCCAGCCGCAGGGAGACAGAACCATCCCGAAGATCAGGATGCCCGGTGTGCGCATGGATATCCGGATCCACTCCTGCGTTGATCGCCTCGGCATGGTCGCTGCTGTTATTGTTGTTGTTGATGATGTGTACGGTCTTACTCTCAAACTCGGTGTACTAAGTTGAACAGGAGTGAGTGCGTTTTGATAGCAACAGCTGTTCTTAAAAACAAGTCTGACTGAAACCTGGCAGTGGGCGGGGCTTTCGCCTCACCTGTAGCTAAATAGGACAGGTGTGGCGCGCCGTGCGCAGCCGGGCTGGCAGCTTTTTCATCTTGACCCGCGACAGCAGAAACAGGGGAGAGGGGAGTTTCGACGAGGCTGGAAGAGAAGAGTTAGAAAAAGATCACCTATGATCTGCTGGCTCATGATTTAAAATAATATTTTGTTAAGTCACACAAAATCTAGAAAAAAATGAATGAGAGGATGAGCTATCACACAAACAAAGAAATCACATGATTAATGCCAGTTTTACTGCATCTATTTATCAATGAGCAACAACATATTTTCAGCTTTTTGTCAACTTCAAAAATGTATAAAAGTATTTCTTTGTTTTGTTCACCAGGTGTAAGAAATGTATGTAAAACAATGATTAGGAATTATGAAGTTATTAGAAGTTATCACATAAAAGAAGACAAAGTACAAGGCGTATCTGTGGAAAACATACAGCAGGCTGCTATTTTTGTTCTTAGTTCTTATTTTGGAGGCATTCATGACAAATTTCACGTGCGAAGATCTCTGCAGATGATCAGATTTAGTGGAACACAAGCCAACTCTGACTCATGATGATGGATTTGGTTGGAAGACCGTGGCATGTGTGGGAACTATTTTTCTGTAAGAATGTAGTTCTGCAGGAACCTTCAGACAACAGCTCAAATACCTTCCTGCCTCTTTGTGTTTGTCTGTCTTCCTCTCTCCTTCCTGTATTTCTATCTGCATATCTTTTGCCTTTTCTCCATTTCAAACTACCCCTGCTCTTTCTGAGGTTTCCTCTCAAGTCAGTCTGACAATCCCATGAAAGAAGATTATTCCCAAATGCTACTAAAGCTGACCAAAATCCCAAACACTCTCATGACATCATTGTGCACAGACCCTGAGATGTCAACCCCACATGAAAGTGATTAACTGAACAACCTGCGAACAGCTTATGATACACCCAGATACTACATTGTTGCACTGCTTGCATTTACATTTCTTTGTTTTTTTCCAAGCGTGAAATGTTTAAGCACATCAGTGTCGATGATTTCAAATTCAAACTGACAGGTCGCATGTTTCTGAGGCCGTTGGGATCCTCCTCTTGTTTTTTCAGAGAAATGTTTTTCAGGCCAGCTTTGAGCTTTGACACACAGAAGAGCGGCTGAAGGCGTATGAGAGGTATGTCAACCAACCGGACAGAAGTCTGCATACTCATCCCCTGACACCATCATCTTGTTTTACCACTCTTACAAGGAGAATCACTGTTGTAGCAGTTATCAGGTGTGATCAGCTGCCACGTGATTACTTGTCACAGACTTTGACATTAAACCCACAGAGCCTCTGTTGTGAAACGCTGTAAATTTCCATATCTGATTGGCTAATTTTGGTGCAGATACTGCTACTACTAGAGCCTGGATGAATTTTAAAGGGCAAAAAATGGCATTAGCCGTGTGCCAAAGCCTCAAATAAACATACTGTGGTAGATTATACGTAGATTGATGATGACTTACACTGATGTTTGGGCTTCAATCAGAGATGCCGGCTCTTTTAAGTACACCCTCTAGTCAGCATGTCCTCTTCAGTCTTTTCACTTCTGTCTGTTGTGCCTTAGCCTATTGTGCCTGATTATATTGCCCGCTTGCCCAGCTCCAGTTCTGGCACAACACCAGCTGTGCTCCCCACCAGCATTTGCCAATGCCCAAGACTGAAAATCTCCTCTTCCCAGTGGTCTAAAAGTCTTGTAGTACAACCTCTAACACTCCCGTGGTGCTCTGAGCTCACAGTCCAGGCAGCCTGGAGAATAAACTGAGCTAACATTAGTTTCAGCAGCTACATTTTGTAGCAGTTTACCTTACAATCAATTAAGGAAACTCTGTCAGAGGAGAAGCAGAAAACATTTTCTTCATAAAACGTGATCCAGTTTTGTCAGTCAAATAGTTGGTGGTGTGTCACTTAACCGTAAAACATTATGTACTTCTAGAAGGTCATTCCAGACTTTTGAATATTCTACTGTGTGCTTCAGGGTTTAATGAAGTACATGAAAAAGTTTTTAAGCTTTACTTCAAAATGCTAATGATTTAGGATCCCGAACTTCCTTTAACAAAACCATGAGAATCTGCTGTATACTATATATACATGAGCCATATCAGGATATATCTAGTGTTACGTAATGTTAATGTTAAATTATCATATGAGAAACTAAATCCAGAATCATTTTAGCAGTGTGAGAGAGAGATGCCTGAGTTTATGCACTTTCTTCCAGCATGTCTGCTACTACCTGGTGGCCAGTTAATGTAACTACTATAATATTCTGTTAGTGGATGGTCTGACATGAAGGAAAGTTATCCAACACTTTATAAACTGCCTATTTTTGATGTGTGGCTCAGTCATTAGTGGAAATATTACTTGATGGCAAGATGGTCCAAATCGCAGAAAAGAAATATGATTTCTCATCATATTTGAGTAGGTTCTCATCTTGGTGCTGTGGTTTCTTCAGGCACCAAAATACTTATATTCAGCTCAACATAACTCTGTGTTTGAAAAGTATACTATGTCCCCTGTGACTCCACATAAAGGATCGCATTGATTAGACATCTGAAAGGCCAGGGTTGTGGATGACAAAATCGACTGAGAAGCTCCTGTGTTAGGTAACATTGGGTAGGTAATGCAATGGACTATGGTGTCAAAAGTTACTTCCTCATGCGGCTTGAAACACAGGAAAGGGAGACATCTTATCACAATAAAATTATGTCTGAGAGCTTCACTGGGACTGATTCTGCTTCCAAAATCGATGTTCAGGATCTGTTTGAGGAGGCTTTGTGTCTCTCATGTCTTCAGAGATGCCATAATAAATTATAATGTCCATTTCTTCAGAAGTGCTCTGCAATTTAATGCAGTCTATGTCATATGCATTAATATGCCAAGCCATCCAGCATGTCCTCAAGACTTATTTCACTTATAAGTGAACACCCAAAAGGTTCAGTAACAAATTAATCTTCATCCTCAAATTTTAGCGCATGAGAATATAGATATAAATATAAAATATATTCTAATTTCCATGAATTTGTTCTATTGAGACATTTGCCTTTATTGTTTAATGCTACATAAGCTTTTTTTTGTGGTGTTCACTATGAACAGGAGACTTCAAAAGGTCCAAAATGCCATTAAAAAATCTGCAGATGTAAATATCTCTATGTTAAATCTGGTGTATGAAACTTGAAACATACTTACTTACATACATACATACTTTAGACAATATTTCTGTTACTGTACTGGAAGGTTGACTTGCCTGTGTGATTACCTACTAGTTTAGTGGCCACGTATTGTCTGTACGTTTTAATATAGTTTGTCTTGTCATATACATGTTGTATAATGTTGTAGTCTATCTGTTCTATAATCTCCTGAAGTGTTTGTTGTATTAGCAGTGGGACTGGTGCAGCTCCGGTATTCTGCTGTTATGACTAATGGTCGCCAGTAGGTGTCGTTATTGTATTCAAACCAGGCCAGCTGACATCTTTCAACCCCTGCACTGTATCACGTGGGGTTGAAATATATGGTGTGTTTCGTGACTTTGCTGTTCACATGCGACCTAAAGACTGAAAAATAAAAGCGGTGCTGATATATAAATAACTAATATTAACGGTGTCCATGGTGTGTCCTAAACAAAAGAATTAGTTATTAGTTTTGTTGTTACGAAAAACAGGAAAGAGCATCGCCTGCATCTGGTAAAAGTGCAAACAAAACTTTTAACTTTTATATTTTATAAATATTTTTATATTTTTATAATGTATACGAAGTTAGATAGGCAAGACATTATTATTATAGAATATTTAGTCTATGTTATTTTGTTAAAACTTGTTATTAAATAAGTTGTCTTCATATCCCAATAAAGCAAACACAGTTCAGTAAATGTAATCCCAGAAAACCTGGGCGGAAGTTTGGCTTTCCTGGACAGGAAATTGTCAGCAGTGTTTTTGTTGCTAGTGGGGACTGTTGTGAAAATGGCGACGCCTCGTCGCACCTCTCAGCAGCAGCAGCAGCAGCCGAGCTCCCTGCTGTCCTCTCTGCCCGGCACACCGCCCGCCTCTCCGCCGGCACCCACCGACGATGCCACCCCGCTCCCGCACAGAGGCGCGATGGAAAACGCGGCTGACGGCGAGGTAACCCCTGCCTCTCCCACCACCACCGCCACCACCACCACCTCCCCAGCTCTGGCCCTCACCGCCAACAGCAGCAGCAGCAGCACCAGCAGCAGTACTAGCAGTAGCGCTAGCTCCCCGACCACCACCGAGGGTAGCGGTACCAGCCCGGGCTCTACGCCGGAGTCAGACAACGGTAACGCGGGCAGCGGCAGCTGCAGTAGCAGTGGCAGCAGCGGGGGCGGGGGCGGTGGTGCGAACGGGGCTTTCAGGGAGCTGTTTGAAGCCTGTCGAAACGGGGATGTCTCGAGGGTGAAGAAGCTCGTGGATGCGGTGAATGTGAACGCTAAAGACATGGCAGGGCGCAAGTCGACACCCCTGCATTTCGCTGCAGGTAAACACAACGACAGGCACCCTGTAAACACGTTTACAGACTGCTGCATCCGGGGAGTGGGAGTGACTAACATGAGCTAACAAACACTGGCTGCATCAGAATGACATTGACAGACCATATGCTGCCGGTATCAGTAGAACACTGGGCTGATATTTCATGCTATCATAACCTTCATTTCTGTTGTCAATAAGCAATTTCCCATATCCATTCTCCACTGTAAAGAAGTCAGGATAACCACACTTTGGAAAGTATTCATTTGTTTAGACCTGCTTCTTTAGTTGTCTCATTTTCAGCAGTGTGGAAGAACAATATTTTCTTTTATTGTCATGCAATGTTGTACCCAATGTTTATGGGCAGAGCAGCTCCAGAGTCAGCTATATATGACTTACTGGGACTGTTGTAACTGTAATTTTCTCACTTAGGATGGAAAGATGATTTTCAATTTCACTTGTTTGAAAAGTTTAAAAATGGTCTCAAAATTATGGAGAGGAACACAAAAATAACCTTGAATCAGATCAGGCGAGAGCTGACGTTTCAGTTTGTTTGTTGAGTCAAACACTACAGCCCAGCGCAGTTATTGGACAGCTCCTTTGTGTGTTAAGACGATGCAGTGCCAACAGACCTGACAAAACAAAGTAATGCAGTCGATGGTATTATCTCAGGTTATGTGAAAAAGCACAAACCAGGCGCTTATGTAATGTATATTCAGTGAGCTCTACGTCTGTGTTGACACGCGGCAGTATTGACAGTTCATTCTGCGGCACATGAAGCGTACCATTATTAAGAGTATTAGGTTTGCACAAACGCCCGCAGCAAACTAATCAAGGTGGTTTCATAACAGAATGTGTCATAACAAATGTCATAATGAAGCATCACGAGCAAGACATAAAGACGATTTAATCACCTCAGCGATGGATATCATTTGTTTCGTTATCACCTTCAGTACTATTACTTCAGACCCCACTGTTTTTAATTAATTCATCAGTTCAGATTAAAAAAGGAAAACAACCTGCACAGCTGTCTCAGGCCCTCCTACTCCTCAGCCACCTGAACGAGTCTCACCGCAGGTTGCAGCGAAGACATAACAAGCTTCACTTTCCCAGACAGCTGTGTCTTATGGAACAAACTGTACGAGTACAAAAAAATACAATTTAGAATGAATTATTAACGTGAAGTAGGAAATCAAACAGGATATAAACTCTGAAATTTTCTGTCAAAGCTGCGGATTTCATCCAGTCCTGCACTAAAAAAAAATATATATGCAAGACCTTCGTTGTTGTTTCAGTTGTTCTAACACAGACCTCCTTGTTCCTGCGTCCTTCTGTCCTCTCTCTGTTTGTCCACTTTGAACTGATCTTTTGTCAGGTTTTGGGCGGAAAGACGTGGTGGACCACCTGCTTCAGACGGGCGCTAACGTGCACGCACGAGATGACGGGGGTCTGATCCCACTTCACAACGCCTGCTCGTTCGGTCACTCCGAGGTGAGACTTGAGACATATTGACGCACCACTCGTATGTTGATTTTGTCAAAACCAAAACCAGTTGGTGATTAAAACTGAAAAAAAAAAGTGTTCCTTCATGTGTTGAGATCATTCTCCTACTTCTTAAATTAAATAAACTTTTAAAAAAGCCTTCTTGGGTTAGCTGGAAAATACATTGTCATTTTTCTTTTTTTATAGTAGTTAAAATGAGCTCAACCTCAAACAACAACAACAATCTACAGCACTAAAATGCAACATGCACATTAATGCAGCACTGATATTAATTCTCAAAGATCAGATATAAAAGTAAAAGGATGACATAAGCAGTTTACTGGGCACTTGACTTGCAGTGGAATATTTTCACATTGTGAGATAATTTTGACTCAAGTAAAGGATCTGACTGCTTCTTCCACCGCTGACTGTACAGAGTAGAGCCTGGTCAATTTGAATCAAAAGATTCTGTCTGAACATCTCCATTCAGTTTGCCTGTAAACTATAAAGTGCACAGTCAGCCTTAAAGATCACATAGAGGAAACCTGAATATTCACCCTGTTTGCTACTTGGATATTCTTGCCTGCGTATGATGATGTTGTGGATTATCGGTGACGGGTGTGCTTTTTTTGTTTTCCAGGCCGTTAACCACTGTGATCAATCTCATGTTTACATTTTGGGATTTTTTTTTTGAGGCTTTCAGTGCTTTCTAGGAGAGCACTTTGCAAGCTTGTCAGAAAAAGGGTGTACTAATGCAGCGGCATGATTGCAGTAATCATTAGCATTGTGATGAGAGTAAACACTGTCCGAACCGAAGCCAATTACTCAGCCGATAAACTGCTGAACCCGTAAAAGCCGTCATTTGCGTTCCTTTCTTGTTTTTTTTTTTTTTTTTGTGTGTGTGTATGATTTGCACTCTTAAACCAAAAGTGTATCGTGTGGCAGTATATTATTTGCGCTGGAAAATGGAGGATTAAAACCTTCAAGATGGGGACGAACTGCTGCCTCGAGTACAGAGGTGGCATCTTTCGCGTGCGAGTGTAATGTGGGAGTGTGAGATCGACAGGCACGTCGGTGTGGAATCAGTGCAGGCGTGGTGCCAGACTGATGTCATTAGGCCACAGCATTGAATCCGAACGCTTTTAGTGCATTTGATTAAGGTGCACAAGCTCTAATAATGGAATCTGATGTTTTTTTTTGTTTTTTTTTTACTAAATAAAGTGTAAATGCAGCGTTCTTTGTGTTGTTTTCAGGTGGTGTCCTTGTTGCTGTGTCAGGGAGCTGACCCTAATGCTCGAGACAACTGGAACTACACGCCGCTCCATGAAGCCGCCATCAAGGGCAAGATAGACGTCTGTATAGGTAAGCACGCAAACACAAGCTGCACATATTGTATCCTAAGTAAACAAGGACGTTTGATCACACAGTGAGTAATTTTTTTTTTTGATAACTTATCTGGAGTTTTTCCTTCGTGTCGGCTGCCTCAGTAAGCCTGAATAAGTCACGTAAGCGTAATCGGAAAGTAACGTTGCTCGTCTTACCTTCAGCTACAATAAAGTCAGTGATTCTTCTATGCAACTTTGCTAAATACGTTCAGCGTGATCATCGTGTGCAGTGCTGATGCTGTGGCAAAGTCTCAGATAATAAATCACATTTGAAAAGTTTTGTTAGTGCCCCCTCCAAAGTCACAACCTGGAGTTCCGTCTAATCACACAGTGATTTTAAAACTATAATAAACCACCCACAGACACTATTTTCCATTAAGCGCAAAGCAGCAAATAACCAGTAAATTGCAATTACTCCGTTACAGCTTCTTCTTCAGCCCACATAGAGGGACAAAAGAGCATTGATTTCTTTGTCTTAAAATATATGAGCTCCCACCGACGTAGTTTTCCTTTCAAAAAAGTGAAACCGCACCACAGGCTCGGCTCAGAAAGGACATCCGCAGCAGCAGCTGATCTTTAAAGGTGAATTGAATAATACAGAGGCTGTGTTACTGATCCCCGGGGGAAAATCTGGAGTAGACAAGATACGCCACGGCATGAAAAGCACCTGAGCAGTAACTCTGTAGGATAATCTTCGTGATCTTAATGGGAAAGCATCGCTCAGCGGGAGACGTAATAAGAAATGACTGCACTGATGGTCGGCGTCAGTCTGGAGTGCTGAGAGCAACGAGGGGTGTGGTGGTGGTGGTGGTGGGGGGGGGGGGGGGGTTTAAAGTTGCTCCAGTTGTTTTTATTTCTCCAAAAGCTGCGGCAAGAGTGTCTGCGCTCTGAATGACTGCATAGCAGCAGAGGGCTTTGTGTCGCTCCGATGATCACTGCTCACTAATCCAAAAACTTGTTGTCAGGCCCGAGACCAGGTGTTCAACGATTATGTGTGGCACAGGAATTGAGAATTTATCTTTGTCGTCAGACTTCATTCCAGCGCGCTCGCTGCTGATCTTCAATTGGAGCGGTGCTTGACATCAAAAGCAACTGAAAAGAAGATTTTTAGAAATTAGACCTGAACACCTAGACACACCAGAATACAAGAAGAAAGCAAGAAAGCCTGTAATTCGGCCTGCATATAATGTCACGCTGTGTTACTGTGTGACCAACTCCATTTCTAAGTTCATAAATTCATCCAGGATACCTGATTTAACTGCCTGACTGCTGTGTGCAAAAGTGAATCTCTCAGTCGCTTTGTTTTCGGCCCTGTACCAGCTAGTTGTAACCTCTCAATGGGCAAGAATGGCAAGAATTTATGTTTTGCTCATAAGTCTAATTTTCTCTCTGGAAACCTGCTTACTCAAACGAGCCACCTGTAACGGCACCCATCTGTCGATCAGTGCCATACTTTTTATTATGTATATTTTTAAGCCTTAATATAATTTGAACGATCGAATTGTATCCCCAGCACAGCTGTTTTGAACGGGGAAATTAGCTATAGAGACCCAAGCTGTTTTTATACCAGGATGTAAACGTGTTTATTTCTGCTGTGAAGTTGGACATTTTAATATGGGGGCTTATGGAGACTGATCCATATTGTAGCCAGCCTCGCGTGGCTGTTCAAGGAACTGCAGTTTTTGGCACTTCCGCGTTGGCTTCACTTCATGTCATGGAGGTTACTGTTTGGTAATGCAAAATGAACAATGTGTTCAGTTTTGTTTTCTAAATTGTATTATTTACTGTCTCATTGGCACGGCACCTAAGGTTCAGAGAGCAAACTCTCACAGCTGTCTTGGGGTTTTTTAAATGCAGGTCGCATACAGCTGACACTGTAACATCACCTACTGTATAATTTTGTGACTATCTTTGTCACGCCTTGCTTCAGCAAGATGTGTTTTAACAGCACCTCTGTAATGACACAGTGTTAGCAGCAGCATGAATATGTTCTAATTGTTTCAGCTCCTGTAATACATCGACTGACGCTGCTAGATGTGTCACATTTTCATCTGAAGGCAGTGCAGAGCTCTTCAGCTGCTTATTTATTTTCATGAATAAAACCTGCACTTATGCGGAGATCTAGGAGTGTTGATGCTTATGATCAAGTGTCATTTGCCCTTCATGCACAGATGGCTTTCATCAGATTGTAACATTACAGAAACATTACAGAAAAAAAGTAGGATAGAGAAGAAGGATAGAGAGAGATAAATTAAATGTTCCTGCACTGTCTTGGAGTTAAAATCACCGGGCTCTGGAGGGAGCAGTTTATGTAGAGGATCTTGTCGCGTCTTAGTCTGCGCCCGAAATCAATGGATGTGAGAAAAGTGTCGAAATTTACAGTGTGCTACGGAGAATAGTCTGAAATCATGTTGAGGAGACATGACTGACGTTTGACTGACGGTGTCTCAGTGTGGTAATGCAGTTTTTTTCTTTTAAATATATATTTTGAATCAGGTCCTCACAAATCAAATCATGTAGCACAGGTAATATAGGTTTAATTCCATCAAAGAACGCGGCTATCATTCCCTTTTCAGTGCTGAGAATCAGTTCAGTGCCTGAGCAATTTTGGTAATAAACCCCTCCAGTGGGCCGCCGCAATCACAGCAAATCCTCTGCGTTTTCTGTCCACATAGCATTAAAGGTTTGTTTGGTTTGCCGTCCTAACTGCACAGTTAGCACGCCAAGGCATGTAAACAAAAAATCCCATGACCTCTAGCAGCTTGTTTGTTGGACAGAGTTTTGGTAGCCTGTCATTCTGCCAGGTCAGAGATTTGGCAGTGGAATTAGAAACAAATCAACTCTCGCCTCGCCTGTAACTTCAGCTCAGCATGATGGATGCCCCATCCTCCTCTCTGGTGTTCAGACAACTTGAGCAAGAAATTAATCTCTCATTACCAGACCCCGCGTCTCTTCAAGCTCAAGGTCTTTCATCAATAAACTCATAATTAATCGCACTCTGGTTTTGTATGTGTGTGTACATATATGTTTGTCTGTGTACATGGTGCAGAGTGCAAAAGATGCCAAAATAAATATGCATTAATTAACATGTTGCTTAATGTATGAGGGGAGTAAAAAGGAGAATAACTGAATCATTTAAAGCTTTCCTGGATGTTTGAGACACAGTGTTATTGCCCAGAGATTGTTCCCGACACAGTGTGTCCAGTGTTAACTGTTCATCAGAGTGATGGCCTGTGGGAAAAACTGTTCTTGTGTCTGTTTCTTTTGATGTTCTCTCTCTGCCTTCTTCTGACAGCTGGAGGCTGGTGCAGTGTGCTGGGTGGGTTTGGTGTTAAGGATATCTGGGATGACGGTGTTGATCGCAGTACTGAAATCCACCACAACACCTCCTTTGCATGTGTCCTTGGAGAGTGGAGGTGTTGCAGGATGTAGTCCTGTGATGACTGCGTTATCCACTGACCTGCATGGGGTCTGTGACCGACACCAGTCAGGACTTCATGACTACAGACATCAGGGCAACAAGGGTTTTTTTTTTTTTTTTAAGATCAGGGTGATTGTGGAGTGTTTGAAACTTCACGCAGCTCCAGTGATTTGTTGAAGATCTGTGCAATGATGGCGGCCAGCTGGTCATCACAGGCTCAGGCAGGAGGGCGAGGCCTGATTCTGGCACTGTGGCAAAAATGCAGGTTGCACCAGTTCCTTTGCACGGGGGTGCTGCCTTTTGGCTGTGGCGGTGCAGGCCGCAAGGTCTGCTGAGGGAAAACAAAAAAACGCTGCAGAGACGTTGAGGTAGATTCAACTTTTGGGGAAACTGAGTTCATGGATTAAACTATGAAACTCTCCCACAAAATAGTGACACGAAGAAGTTTCCTTTGGCGTGCGTCTAATGGTTTGGAGAGAGAAGCGGTCAAGCGACACACACAGTGAATGAGTGAGATGGAGTGCTGAAAATAAGAGAAATAAAAAGTTCTTTTTTGATTGTTGTATTGTAGATACATTCATCACAAATCAACACCCAACACTCTGTCCCCCTACGCATACGGCGGTTTTGCTGCAACGCCTGGTCTGAACGTGGCCTAAAATACATGCAGATTGTCAGCCAGTAGATGATTCTCCACAGTGTGGGGGTTGGTCTCCTGCAGCTGGTGATGTCTGCAAGTTTCTCCTCGCTGACTTTTCAGAGTAGCTCCTCTTTGATCTCATTCGTCAGTGTATTTCTGGCCTGTTTGTACAGGATTCTATCCCCGCTTCTGCAGGACTCCTCGTTGGCCGGACGAGGCTGCCTGAGATCTGCTGTAAACACGGGGGGTTTGTTGCTTGTTGTTTGGTTTTAATCGGCACGCACATGTCCTCACCTAAGATGATATAAGATGTCACAGTGTTGGTGAGTCTATCCAGGTCTGTGGCTTTGGCCTCAGAAACACTCACATCGGTGCAATCAAAGCAGGTGTGTAATCCCAGCTTTGCCTCGTCGGTCCGTCTCCTCACAGTCTTGACCACAGGCGTAGCAGATTTGAGTTTCTGCCTGTGGGTATGGATAAGATGAACCGCGCGGTGATCAGAGAGCCCTACAGCTGCACGGGGAGCAGCGATAGGAGTATAACAATGGCAGTATAACAATAGTCCAGAATGTTTGTATCCCTGATGGGACACTTAATATGCTGTCTGTATTTTGGGAGAAGTATTTTGGGATTTTTAAGAAGATCTTAGAAATCCCGAGGCCATATGGAGCTCTGTTGTCAAACACAACCTCTTCGGTATATCTGACAGTTCGGCACGCAGTTTAACTGTCATCCCTCCACCTCAGTGTCAGTTTACTGGTTATTTTTGCATACATTTGTTTTTGAAATCATCCACATGTCAAAAAGCACTTTGTAGTCACTGATTTTGACATAATAATAACAATATTAATGGTAATAATAGTGTTTTGTTTAGGGATTTGAAGGTGGGTAGGTATGGAGAAAGGCTCTGTCGCCCCCGGTTCAGTGTGTTGGATTCAGGAGATGTGCATCAGAGGAGCAGAGACATCTGCAATTTAAACAGACTCTGGTCAATTGTTCATTATTCAGTTGATGTGAATTGCAAGATGCCTTATCCACGGGTCTGAAGGGAGCTACAAAGCAAAGCAGTTTAAGGCATCACAATTCCTCAGCGCTCCAGGTGAGGTCTTTTAAATGTTTTGTTTTGTACGACCAGCAGCCCAGAACCAAAAGATATCGAATTTACAATGATGTCAAACAGAGAAAAGCAGCGTAATCCTCAGAGGCTGAAAGCAGTAAAATGTATGATGTTTTTTTTCCTGGATAAATGACTGTATAAATGAAGCTATTATCAAAGTCATTGGTGATTTTCTTTTTTCTATTAATCAAGCTTATTAATACCCCGTTTGCTTTCAGAAGTTTCATGCATTTAGTTGTTGCTCTGCAGCTCTGCTTTCTTGGTTTTTTTTCCTGACAGTGACAGCACAGGAGAGTTCCTTGTCTTTAGCACGTAGGGTGGAGGTTTCAGTTTTGCCAAAAAAAAAAGTTCCTGCCCAAACGTTCACTTTTAAAACTGGCAAAAAGCCACAAATATAAATTTGGCCAATTATAAGCTCGCAGCCTTCTCGGGGAAATGCTTTTACGGTGAAGCAGCTGCGGGAAGGCTGCAAAACAATTCACCCATTTGCCATTTGACTGTCAGCTGCGTTTATTCTTTGGCGGCGCTTTGTCTCCATGACGGGACCAGTTATTTCTCCAAATTCAGCTCTCTGATTTGAACGCCAAACCTCGGTCGCATCTCTGAGTTTGTCACCGTTTTTTCACGTTTCACGGACTGACGTTGCAGGCGGTCATAAGATAGCCGTCCTAAATCTGACGTTGTCCTGAAAACTAATCCTGTCCAACAAAAAGGGGATTTAGGTTGTCCAGAGAGGGCTTTTGCAGGTATTATAGGCGAGCCGTGCCCATTAGAGACAAAACTGACGGCACAAAATTAGAAGTTGATAATTGGAAATGGATCAGAAACGACTGGGCGCGTGAGATGTGCGAGCCACCCCAACCTGTCCACGTGTTTGCCGTGCGGCTGTGTAGCTGCCTCGCTGTGGGCACATCTTTATTCTCTCACTGCTGGGTGTCGGTATCAGCGCGCGAGCGTGCGCGCGCGTGTGTGTTCGCTCATGTGAATGTGTGTGGGAGTGGTGCAGAGCTAAATCATATTTTTGTTGAGGGGTGAGTGGGTGACTAAGGTCTGCGTCAGAGCTGGGGCAGAGACAAAAACACACACACGCACGTGCACAAACACACACACACACACACAACAGAGGCCGAGGTTATGTCCTCTCCTCTTCTCCCCTCCTCTCTTTGCCGGAGGTTGAGCAGGCTAGTTTGAAGTGTACACGAGTCAAAGGGCATGTGCACCGGGGACCGCTCAGCGGTCACATGGGAAGCGAGATAGAGAGGAAGGCGGTGAGTGTATTGACATTAGCGCCCTCAAAAGAGCTTATTTCCAACAAAAATACAAACAACAAACTGAGTGCAGGCAGTTTGTTATTCAGCTCATACCTGTTTGGTAGTCGCATGACTCTGCCCTCTCCTCTCCTCTCCTCTCCTCTCCTCTCCTCTCCTCTCCTCTCCTCGTTTTTACTACTTCCTGCTCTTTCCCCTTCTCTGCCAGGCAAACGCTCTTGTTTCGTTTTGCTCTCCCTCCCCTCTTTTTGTCCTCTACCCCCCCCCTCATCCTCCCCTCTCTCCTCTCTCCTCTCATCTCGCTCTCCGCTGCATCGCTCAGTCAGTTGGAGAGGCGAGAGTCTCTCCACTCGCGCTGCCTGCCCGCCTCGTCTCTACTGCTGCTGCTGCTGCCGCTGCCGCCTCGAAAAGCTGTAGCCCCTCGCCTCTCTCCCCACTTCACTCATTTTCATTTATTTCCTCTGCTTAAGCGTAGCCTCCCCCCGCCTCCACCGTGGAAGAGCGATGTGTTTTGTAGCCGATCACGTCGCCGCTTTGTAAGATCCGCTGTTCCTCTGGCGGCGTGCTGTAGCCAAGCTTTCGCCTCTCTTGTTGTGGCATGTCTGTTTACATCAGCAGCATGGCTCGCAGGGCAGGGGCAGCCAGGGGCAGCCGAGGGAGCAGCGCTAGCAACAGAGGAGGGGCAGCTGGAGTAAGAGGAGGCGGAGGAGCAGAGACATGTGAAGCAGGACATGCAGAAGGGCTGCCGGGAGAGCCAGGAGACACAGCCAGAGAAGGAGGGATAGCGGAGGAGCAAGGGGGCGAGAAAGGAGGAGGTCCAGGAAGAGCAGTTTATGGAGCAGGATGTGGTTCAGGAGCAGGGGGAAGAGGCGGAGGAGGAGGAGGAGGAGGAGGAGGTGGACTAGGTGGAGGTGTGTGTCGGGGAGTTTGCATGTCAGTCCAGGAGCTCAGCTACTGTCTGTGTCTGCCCTGTTGTTGTACAGTGTTACTGCAGCATGGAGCCGACCCCAACATCCGCAACACTGACGGCAAGTCCGCTCTGGACCTGGCTGAACCCTCCGCCAAGGCCGTGCTCACAGGTCAGTTCCATATCTGTCTGTGTATCTGTCAGCTAAATGCCACACACGCACACACAGGTCACTACATGTCTGTGTTTCCGTGTCTTACCCTCTGTGGCTTGTGTTCTCTGACAGATTCCTGTGTGTTTGTTCACATCTTTTCTGTTCCTCTTAGTTTCTTGTTTGCTCCGTGTTTCTCTCTAAGCAGGCACATTTCTATTTAATGTTAACATTTTGCCCACAACTTTCAAGCAACATTAATTTCTTCATTTTGTCCAAGGCTGCAGGCAGTGATTTCTCTCTAACCCTGCCAATCCATCTATCGCCTTCATGTTTTTGCGAGGCTGAACAGCTCATACACTTACTACGCTTGTTATTCAGTCTTCGTGTCCAAAGCTGTACGCACACCGGTCACCGCATCGCGTTTTCTCCATTCAGCTCTCCGCCTCTTTCCAGGCGTCGGGAGTGTGTTTGTGTGCTTCCTTTTCTGTTTTCATTCCTCTTCTTTGATTCCCCTTCTGGTTGGCGTTGCAGTCATTGATCAGCAGCTCAATAAACTCGCTGCCCTATGTTGGATTTTGGTTTGTTTGCCATTCTTTTCCTTCGTTGCCCATTTGTTGTTTTTTTTCCCCCTGTAACGCCTTTCTGGAAAATAAAGGAATAACCAAAAGCGGTGACAGCAGTCCTGTAATGAGAAGTGTCTCTTCAATAGAGCACAATGCTGCGAAAGTGAGGAATTCAAAATATATTTAAATGCCGCCCCCACCATCATCCCTTCCATTACGCACCGCAGTGGCCTCATCACCACCACCATCATCGTCGTTGGTCCACTTGGGTTAAGGTCAGTTTTCACGCCAAAATATTCAATGAAAGCGTCCGAAAGAGGCTTTTACGCCCCCTTTAAAAGCGAAAACAATCGATAAACTAATTGGAGAGCTTTAGCGGCCGATACGGGACTCTAAAACTTTGCAGTGAAACTCAGATTAATTACTGGCTCTTTCATCGTTACAAGCTTTTAAAGGCAGCAGCACTCAATTCGCTTGCTCTGTAGCAGAGGAGCCACTGTGGCACAGTTACAGCCTTTAAAATGAGGAGCTATTTAAAAATATATGTCTTTGAATAAATTAGCCCCCCCCCAATTTCTCCTTAGTTAGACAGAAAAACTTTTTGCAGGTTCTCAGGTCTGATTTCGACACACACTGTTGCGTGTGTGTGTGTATGTGTGTGTTTTTTTTATGTCAGTTGATGAGCTGTGAGTCCTTTGACTCTGTTCAGATCGGGGGGGGGGGGGGGGGTTGAAGATGGTTCTTATCCAACTAAATTAGTTTTTTGTTTGCAGTCGTGGGTGAGTAAAGAGAATTTAAAATTGAGAAGCTCCTCCTGCCGCTCGCTGTCTCTCTCTGGTTATTGACGTAGGCTCTGAATCAGTTTTCACAGCACCACTTCTGTGTTTACATCATCAATTCCCCTTGTTAGGCTCTGTGGCAAATGAGATGAACCCCCGAGATACCGCCGCGACGAGCTGCGCGGTGTCAAAATGTAAAGAGGGGAGCGATTTCGCCGCAGACGCCGTGTGAATAATTATTATTGGCAACTACACTTGAAATGAGGTAATTCTTTGTTGCCAGAATTACTGAACATTGCATGTGTTGCAGTTAGCCTCTTCACCTCCTCTCACTATCACCCATGATACATAAAAGTTTTACAATGGAAATATGATTTATAAGCAATAGATATCGAACAGAGGAGCAATTTAATTTATCATATTCTGTATGTGATAGAAATTGTTTACCAAGCATTCCTAGCTCAATTAAGTGGGTGTAATATATAAGGACTCACAGCAGCTCATAATGTAAACAACAAACTGACTGATACAGACGCACAGTGCAGCAGTTTATCGCACTTATGTTCCAGTGAACTTGTGAGAGGCGCAGTCTTTTAATCAAAACAGAGACAGAATTATTTCACTGACATAACCACTGTTGCCGTGGAGTTAAACCGTGAGACATGGGGGAAGAGACCTGAGGCAAAAGTGTTGTGTGAAGTCATCAGGTGTACGCTGGTGTTCGTTTCCAAATAATCAGCACTTGCAGCGGTACTGGCTTTGACACACGACTCAAATGAAGGCGCTTAAGCTACTTCTTGTCCCTCAGTCATCTCAGACAAATCAAACCGTACAGACATGATAGACATATTTTAAGATTCAGCATGACTTTCTCTGTGATGTCCGAATGTCCATGTCTGGATTAATGTTAGAAAGTCTACAAAAAAGTCTCCAGAACCTGCCAGAGAATAATAGATTTCCATCAGTATCAGACTAATCCAGTAATAACTGTCTTTACACCCATGGGTACAATGCAAACAGGGACTGCTAATAGCTAACTCGCCACCCTTTTAATGATGCCAATTTGCTACGATGTAAACAAATATCTGCTAAAAGAAATCGCAGTTTTGGTTTTGTTTGAGGGTGGGCTCACTGTGTGTGTGAAGTGATCTGCAATTCAGGTAATCAGCTAGGCACATGATGCACATCTTTTGTGTCTTTGCGCCTGTGAGAATGCTGAAATTAGCTGCAGTGTGCAGCGGCTTCCTTCACACATCACGTTTAATTATGAAACCCCCCCAAAAAAGGAAGTAAAGTAAAGGTATGGTCGAACCTCACCAGTGACCTACTGAACCGTGATTCATTTTCAAAACGTTAATTTGTTTAAAGCAGATGTATTCTACACCGCTATAATGGAAAAAAGCAACTTGATTTGGCCCTGAAACATGCTTTCATTTACATAAATAGATCAATAACATTAATGATGTTCGCGTTTGAAACACATAAATAAATGTGACTGAGTACTCTGGTCGAAGCCTCCAAAAAAGAGCAGATGGGTGCATTTTGAAATTTTAATGAAAAAGGCAACAATGAGACATTTACAAGGACAGCTAAACGTTATCTTCTGTTCCCAACATCTGCCGTTTCCACAGGCGTCCGGCGATGCATTCAGGTGAAAATCAACAGCCTAACAAAGAAACCAGTTCATCCATAACACCAGAGCTCTTCCCTCCATCATTGACCCTTTCCTCCAGCAGTGGTTATTCCGTGTTCTGTCCGAACTGTTCAGATCGGACAAATTTACCGCATCTTGTTAGTAAGGTGAATTATGCTTTTAATGCCTGACACTAATTACCAAAACTACCGTCCTGTTACATTTTCTGTTCACCCAGTGCCACCCTGGAGTCATTCGACTGCTGTAATCACTGTTGGCAGCCATGAACGCAATGCTGTCAAAGACAGTTTTATTATTGCCGGCTTTTGGTAAAAGGCTTTTAAATCCTCTTTCCAGGAGAAGCCTTCCAAAAGTGTAAATATGAACATGTATGATTTTGTTTGTATATTTGTGGCCTCTGTATAATTGTCCACCGTGACACGCTGCAGGAGCATTTTTCCTCCCCGTCCTATATGTTCTGTGTCTTCGATATGGAGGTTCCGCTCTATTCCTCATCCGTGCCGCAGGCCAGCACGACTTTCAGCTTCAGACTGCGGTGATGGAAGTTTATATTGACCCATAAATTAGCCCTACTGCCCTGCCACATCCAACAAACTGCTCTCAGAAATGATAGACTCTGCTCCCTGTTAGCTGGAGATGTAAAACGGAAAGACAGAGAAAATTAGTTTTTTTTTTCTTCTTTTAAGCAGCTTCACACCACATTTTAATTAAATTTTCACCAGGCAGTTTGTTTGCCTGATCAGGGTGAACAGGGCCAGGGCGGTGTTGACTGTCAAGGTCTTTGTTCAGTCACTGACACGTCACATATATGCTTTTCTAGACGCTCAAACGGTGAATTCTGCAGTTACGTATGAGACACCAGTATTCACACCACACCAGGGGGCAGACTGCCATCCACAGCTCTGCTTCTCACAAAGAGAATTTGATGACAAAGGCCTGGGTGGCATATTGATGCTGGTAATGACAGGCTCCTCCAAACTATGTACTGTAGAGTTGTTGGACCTGGCTGTTGCAATGTCAGTAGCACAATAAATAACCAATTAAGTCTGATAGAAATGTAATTTAAAAAACTGGAGGTGAAACTCTCCTCGTCACTCATTACTTGGGCTTTTGTAGTGTGGAAGCTTTGAGAGTTTCGAGTTAATTATACAGTTCGTTATCAGGTTACAAAGGAGGGCACGCACAGATTTGTCGGGAGATTAGCTTATTGCTAAATGGTCACTTGGCCCACGGAGCCGAATTGCGGCGTTCCGCGGCGCGCGGCATTTATCAGATGCTCGACGCGGCGCTCGCATGCGCTGACCTGATTTGCGTTTATGTGGAACGAGTTGAGGAACGCTCGACAAATTTGCATTTTATGATCCGATGAAGTCATTTTCAGTACAGCCAGTACTCAGTGAGGATGTGGCCGTGTAATTGATTACCCACAACACGTTCATTTACTGTTTTGGTGGTAAAGTATTACATAGAATGACTTCAATGGCTTTTGCTGAACAGTGGCAAAAAAATGGCGAACATTAAGACCTAGTCTAAGTGCTGGGTTACGCTAGAAAGGAACTAGTCTAGGGATATCAGACTGCAGATAAGTAACTGAGAGAAACACAGTAGTGACGTGAAAAGCCCCCCGTAGAGCTTACTTAGTAAACAAAAGGATCACCAGGAGGATTTTTCTTTACATCCATCTTTCCTGTCGCTGGTGATTGATCTTCCTCTGGCCGGCGAGCGGTGATTGGGACACTTTCATCACGTTGTTTCTGCCCTTGACGATTCTCTACTCATCTTTCCGTGGCTTTCTTTCTTCACCCATCAATTACGCTGTTGTTTAATGAGCTTGCAAGTACAGCATGTACTCCAGCCAGCCGTCATCCTTACATCAGCCCCGGTGTCGCTCTCTCTCTCTCTCACACTCTGACACGTCGTCTATACTTTGTCCTCTTGCCCCCTGCTGTCTCTCACCCGTCTCGAGCTCTGTGCCAAACAGCCCCCCCCCAATGACATTTGTCATTTATTCTCTTTCTGCGCTTCACACGAAATGTCTCACTCTGCCTCGTCCTCTCTAAATCCCTGACGGCAACATGATTTCAGTGTTATATGAAGTACACATAGATATGCTGTTGGTGCTTCAAAGATGTCCGCTAAAGGCTAAGGCTTTAGTCTGTCCACTGCGTTTTCAGCCAGATACTCCTTCAAACAAACAGACTGGTGAGACATAAGCTCCGTGTAACTTCATTGGTAGAGGTAATTAATCCCCCTTTAATTTTTCTCTGGTGTGAAGCACTCATTGTTGATTTTATCGGCATCATTGGTATTAAGCTCTCATAGCTTTGTTTGTTTTTGTCTCAAGTAGGAAAAAGTGGTGTTAAGACTTGGCTCCCTCTCCAGAGAGAGAGAGAGAGAGAGGGAGGAGAGAGAGAGCTCTTCAAAGGCTAAGGCCTGTAGAAGGAGAAGAAGAAACTTTATAGATGCCGTTATTTCAGCCTCAGGCTAGATGACAGAATGAGTGACAGGTGTGTGGGTTAAACTTTGAGCCACCGATGGAGAGGAGGGCATGACTAACAGTGCACTTACCGCACAAAGATGAACGTGGAGACTGAAAGTGCTGTTCAAAGCATTCCCAACTTTATCGTAAGAAACAACATCACACGATCAATAGAGGCAGCCAATAGGAATGTGCTGGATTTTAAGAGATTAAAGCAACACTGTGTGACTTAACTACCATATAATAACAGGTTTAAAATCTGTTTGATGCTACATCGATGTATAATTTGGTGAATGGTTTTGAATGAACGTTTCATAATGCTTTACTACACTGAATCTTTTCACTGATTTTGGTGAAACTGGATCATATTTTATGGAGAAAATGCTTTCTGCTTTCCATCTGATGTTCTCTGGCCGCACTGCCTCAAATCCTGGTTGTTGACAGAGTTTTGCTGCAAACTGTAGCTGCCGTTAGCTAATGTTAGCTCAGTTTGTAAGTCGGGCTGCCTGGACTTTGAGCTCAGAGCGCCAATGGAGGCTTAGTGTTTGTACCACAGGAATTTTGAACCACTGTCAAGAGGAGGCTTTTCAAGCATTGGAAGAAGCTAAGAAGATGAGAGAAAATGAGAGTGACCGAGCAAGAAGCTGCTGAACACGAGTAAATCTGGGACTGGCTTTTAGTCGTTGGTGACAGCTTTGTGAAATAAAAGGTTGAAAGACAGACGCTGAGCTGGTCGCCTTGCTCTTGAACTAGTAATTAATATTCACTGGCTGCAATTCCATGTGTTGTTGGACTTGCTGTTAGCAAAGTTGTTGACTCGCTAGTTTTTGATAATAAGTAATATATGCATAACAAATACACATGTACAGCTGTTCAGGCTCTCCTTTATGGCTGAAATGGTTACAGATGCCTGTCATATTTTCCCAGAGACTCCTAGAGTTGATGTCTTCAAATAGTTTTTTTTTGTTTGGCTAGCAGTTGAAAATCCAAAAATAATTGATTTACAGTGATATAAAGCAAAGAAATATAGTGGCAAAACTGCAGTGAGCAAGTTTTGGATATGTGGGCATCAGTTTCTAGAATTGTTGGTTATTTTTCTGTTGACTTATCTATTGATGGACTAAATACAATATTATCCCAGTACATGTTTTTTTTTTTTTACCCAAATGTCCCAATAAAACATGAATAATAGACAACAAGGTAGCTACAGATACTGAGCTACAGCTCTCTGCTACTGGTGTCTGGGTCTTTGGAGTAAAACAATATTGTCTACCAGTTATGATGTATTTGGTCTTGAAATCTTGTGAAGGAGACGGAGCCCCTGAGTTGGAACTTTGTGTTCTTTTTGGTGAGAGTGTAGGCGGCATACGAGGCAGCAAGTATGATGATGAATATCTGTCAGCCGATAATCAAACAGCATCAGGTGGTGGAGATGCCGCGGTAAATCTTTTATCTTTTCACGGCTTTCAAAAGTTGGCAGAGACACCACCAAACCTTTTCCCGTTTGGATTCAGCCACGGCAGGCTATGTGAAATATGTCAGCAAGGCTTGCTTGCAATGCCGTTGGTGCACACAGTGTTTGCTCATTTACTGAGGTGTCAATTCAGTGATGAATTTAAATGGAGTAGGAAACCGCTCAAGGTTTTGTGCAACACGATAACAAAGACCAACCAACAAGAGAGGGTCAAATCTTTACTTTGTTTTAGATAGAGAAGTTTCAAATGTCTTTCTGGATGCCTGAAGCTTAGGACTATAAATAAGGACAAAAAGAAGAGTGACTACTCATCTGTGTATTTATTATTGCTGAATAATAAAAAGGAGAGAGAGAAACACTAGAGAGGTTAAATAGAGATGGGAACAGAGAAAGAGTGAGAAAGAGTCCATTAGCTGCTATTAATTACCTCTGATTGGTATTCACAGACTTACTGCTTCTGAGCCTCAGAAAGATCAATTCTCCGCTCTGGACCTCAGTCAACACACACACACACACTTATTCCTTTGGCCTCTCTTGTTTTAACTCCTACTCACATTTTTCCACACATTTCCTCTTTGATTTTATTTAATCTATAACCATAGAAAAATGGA
Source organism: Nibea coibor (assembly GCA_023373845.1). Classification (NCBI taxonomy): domain Eukaryota; kingdom Metazoa; phylum Chordata; class Actinopteri; family Sciaenidae; genus Nibea; species Nibea coibor. Next base: position 8,696,250 of record CM041720.1, on the reverse strand, counting down.
GGTTTTCTATATGAAGTTTTGTTCCAGCACATCGGCTGTGTTATATTTGATAGGAACACAAACCCACGGTGGCTACAAACGACATATGTAAGCAGACCAAGATCAGGAAAACCTGTTTTCTTTTTGAAATTATCATGTGAAGGAAATTACTGCAGGTAATCTGACAAAGTGTTGACTAATCCGAGCCTTAGTTTCTGATGTTGCGTCTCGTCTTTTATCCTAATGCTGCTCATTAAAGACACGAGAGCTGCCTTGACATGTCAATGCAGGCAGGTAAATCCCAATGAGTACCTTGCACAGCAGGTGGGAATCTCAGGACGTGTGCTCCAAATTGTGCTTTCACTAAAAGGTGGAGTGGATCGCTGACGCTGACAAGCTACGCTCTGATGTAATGATCTTCTATTTTCTTAGCAGTTGTTTGTGGCTGGATCTAAATGTCCATCCTCTGGATTAGCAGACTGGGTCCTTGTGGACAAGCATAGATACTTTGACATGTTCACCATCATAACATCAAATCTGTGAGGTCGTGAGACTGTCCCGTCTGTTCATCTCATTGCTGTGGAATGAAACATTCAAAGCAACAGCCACATTTCAGTTTTATACGTTTATTTTTTGTCTTTTTGGTTTGTTTTTTTGATCTGCATGAGGTGAAGATTGTCCAATCATCGAGTCAGTCGGATGTGGATGGCGCCGTTCTGATTGTAGATCTGTTCTGTTTTTTTAATAGCTTTGTTACTTTGGATACTGTCGAATCAGTAATTTAAGGTAAATTGATACCAACACAAAAAAGTATCAAAGTATCTACACTTTACCCTCGTTGTCCTCCATTGTTTGGGTCGCGTTGGAGAGAATGTCATGGCAGTTTCAGGTGGTGTCACTATGGCGTCCACTAAAGATCCCCCCTGCGTTCGATCCACTATCGATACTTGGTACCAAAAGTGAGTCGAGCTGAGCCGTACCATGCGGTGGATACAAGAGTTTTCATCTTTCTTTCTATTTTTATTCTTTTTGATTTAACCGTGTAGTAGCTCACACACACTCAGTTTGGCACAGAGTGCAAGACAATATCCGTGTGACCTTTTACCAGACTGCTGCTGATAAAATGACTCATGAGTGGCAGGTGAGTAAAGGTCCATGGATCACAGGATAAACAGGATGATACAGTCTGTGGATCAGTGGATTAAAGTTGAATCCATAAACGAAAGCAGCTGAGAACAGAAGAAGAAATGTTTGTGTGTCCACTGTGACTTCATGATCAATGTCTCATTATCTTTCTTTGATGAATGCTATTATTTTTGCTAAAGCAATGACCTAGTTGCCAAATGAAAATCAATTGAGTCTTTGTGTTTCATCTTATTATTTCTGTAAAGCACGTTTAAACATTTTCAGCTTTAGAGAATATTCCGTTTCCTGAATAAACAAAGCATTAGTCTCACTTAGACGACGTGAGTAGTCAAAGGTGGCCTCACACTAAGATTCAGAACTGAACACTTGAACAGAACCTCAGAGTCTCCGAGGACTGGATATCATCGTCACATTCTTTTCACTATTTTCTATATCAGTTAAAAGCACAGTCACTCAGGCTTGGTTCAGATATGACAGATACAGTATGTCTTCCCCATATGGTACACGTTTTCAGCTCCGTGTCCAGCTGTAAAGTGGATCTTGTTTCGTCTCCAGTCTGTCACGAAGGAGAACTGAGGCGCTGAGCGAACGAATGCAGAATTAAACAAACTTTGAACAAGCTTTCTCTCAAGAGTCCCTCATCATCTTGTCATAGTTAGCTTTTCATCCACAGGAATGGGTTACAGACAGCAGTAATAGGCTGTCAGCGACAAAGAAACTGCTGCTGCAAGGACATGCTGATATGAGAGGGACGTGCTGGAAAAAGGAATCTCTAGATAATAAAATTACTTTCAATCGTCCAGCCTTGCTACAGCACAGACACTCCTTTCTCTTGCTTTCTGCTTTGTTTTCATTAAGTTCTTATTTTGCTGGTTTTTAACTACAGGACTTGAAAGGTAATTCTCCATCACAACTAAATCATTGAGAGTGTTTTCTTTAGTCTGAATGTTTACTGAGAGGGTAGTTTATCACAGAAACTCTGCTTCAAGATCATCGACTTGCAACTGCCTTTACATCCAGAAACAGGAACTTACCGGACTATTGACAGCAGTGCCTTGAACACCATTCCTCTAATTTACTACAGGAGAGAGAGAGACATCCTTGAAGTAAGAATATTTGTCCTGGAGAAGACTTTTGAACTCTCCAACTCTCTCCCCGCCGGCGAGTTAGTCCAGCTGAACTTGGCTCGACGCGATTTTAAAAGGGCAGCTAACTCCAAATGACACCATAACTTTCCCCAGACTCACTGAAACTAAAACAGTCAAGTCATGCGGCGTGGCTGTGATTTCTTCCTGGTGGGATAATCCGGGTGCAGAATCTGAAGATAAGTGCGAGACTGTACTCCCACTGAGGCCAGCGTTTATGGCTTCTGGCTGACGGCCAAAGGTGTACATAAACACCACAAAGACCACAGTCACCCGCGGCATTAAAGCTAGACAACAGGTATGAACCATAAATAAATCTCCACGAGACAGAAGTGAAGATGGGTGCTGATAAGAAGGGACAGGGAAGAATTATGGCGAGTTTGAGCCAACAGCAGAAGGTATGAACGGGAAAGAAGTGAAGGGGGAAGCAACCTCTGAGGAAACTGTTCAACTTCGGTTGGGGGAGGCGCTATCGGAGTTATAAGCGGTACAACAATTAAAACATCCTTCCCCCAGGTGCAACGATCTGCGACATTAAGGAAAAAAGGCCAAGCTAATATATGAGAGAGCTATGGGAAGTGCTAAAGCAGGAGTTTATTAAACGGTTTAATCCCCAGTCATTCATTAGAGGGCCACTGGCTGCGGTCAACAGAGGGATCAACAGGTTCAGCAGACCTTTATCATTAGATGCATGGCTCAGAAAAGCCTGTGGTCTGAAAGGGATCAGCTACTTTGATAGCTTTAATCTGGGGTTGTACTCATCTTTTTTTAGTGCAGGTGGCCTCCACCCAAACACATCTGAAATCGAAATACTGACACAGTACTGTTTTTTGAACGTGACACCCATCGGTCAGGCTCAAGAGGACGCCACAGCCCAGTGATCAGTCTTCAAGTTGCTCCGCTTTCCCCTGCCTCCCCCCTTTTGGAGCACATTATGCGAATATGAAATGCTCCGTACAAATACACTTGCCTTTTGTAGAGTATCCTTGTCATAAGTGGAACTGCTACTAATCACATTTGTTTCACTGCCAGACCCGGTTTTCATCTCTTGGAATCAATTAGGGGTTCGTGTCCACCCCGTGCTGCTTTACAAGCTAGCAGTGCGAAACAGAAGCGCTGGGAAACATTTGTCCTTTCTCCTTTTGCTGTTTGACGTCCAAAAAAAAAAAAGAAAAAAAAAAAGCGGAAGCTGGCTGTTGAAGGCGTGCTGTCAGCAAGTGCTCGCGCTCTGTTGTAAATAACGGGGAAAAAGGGAAAATTGTTGCTTTGAAGAGAGAGGTCTGTGGTGGGCAGGCAGCTTTAACATAGCAGAAAATTAGCCAGTGTGCACTCTCACAGGGGCTGGCGGAAAATGATGAGGGATTTAAAGGGTGGGGGGGGGTGGAGAGAAAGTAGATGGATGAGGGGAAGGGGGAAGAGAAAGGGAGAAAGAGTTAAGTGGATACAGGCAGAAGAAGGGAATAAATGCAGGGTGTGAAAGAAGAAGGGAAGACGACGATGCCGAGCGGCTTTGATGACAGGCGAACAGAGATGAACTGATGCAACGCCGAGCGAATGCAAAGAAATCGGGAAAGGACGGCAGGTTTGCTCGGCGTGTGAATCGGCGTGCACGTTAGCAGCCTAATCAGAAAGACAAAGAGCGGCTGCAGCTGCTCTGAAGACTTCATCCTCCTAATGCAGCTGGAGCGAAAGCAATCTTGCACCTGTGTGCACCTTGAAGTTTGTGCGCGTGCGATGCTGAGAGGGGGGGAAAGTGTAAATTCCCGTGGCTGCAAGGCCAAGTGTATAGCTTTCGTCCTCTTATCAGTGACATGCTCATTGATTACCACAATGACTGCTGTTGCCCAGTGATGAATGAGCCCCAGCCCCATTTCCAGACTGACCTAGCAAGAGAAGCCTTTTTGTTCATTTGGTTTGTCGTGTGTATGTGTGTGCGTGCGCGATGGACTTCCAGGGTTCCCTCACCCCATTTGGACCATTTTCCCCGCAGTTGAAATTGCCTGGCTTCCCCAACACCGAGTGATTTAGGGAGGGCAGTCGGCCATTCTGCAAGAGTACACTAACAGAATTTACTTAATGAACCCAGCAAAAGTCAAGAAAAGAGAAGTGCATACTAATCTCTATCTCCGGGATGAGGAAACTTTCTGCAGAAGTAGAAGGTCTGGATGAATTAAATACATCCTTAAAGACAAGGCTAACACTTGTTTCAAATGTGTGCACATGAATGTGTGTGTTGGAAGTCCAAAAACCCTAAAAAGAAGTTTGAGAGTATGCTCAGTGTTCTTTGAAATCAAACAGATTGTAGCCTGGTGTGCCTTGCGGGAATTGTAAAATACTTAACAGTAAGATTCTTTATTAATTATTGAGGTGCTAAAAATGACTTGAATTAAGCTCTTCATCCTGAGGAAACAACCAGGTTTACACTTAAGAAATTTGAGGAGTGTTGAGATTATGAGATTACGTATCTATTTAGCAGGGAGAAAAAACAGCGAAATGTCAAATAACAATCATAAACAAACAATAACAAATATAAAGTATATAAAATGTGAGTCATGAGGGATTTTTTTTTTTTTGGAGCAGCCTGTGAGCCTGGGTGGACTTCCGAGGATGCCATGTAGAGGGATGAGCTGTGTTTCTCCTCAGTTGTTGCGCGAGTCCTGTTTGCTCGCCACGCTCAGGACAGCTGCAATATGATCTCATCGTATTCATATTCATTCGTCCGCCGCAGACTTTGTTGTTTTTGTTGTTTATAGTTTGCTCGTGAGTGGAGGAGTGGGTGTTTCGACCTCCTCTCTGTCCTTTTGTATCTGTTTAATGAACATTGCTGTTGTGTTTTTTTTTTCAGCTGCGCTAACTAGTTTCCTGATACCGACACAAATTATTATTTGTAGTTTTTTTAGTGTGTGTGTTTGTTCATTTCACAGAATGTGTGTTCGTGTGTGTGATATGTTTTCCATTTTATCTTCCACTTGTATTTTTTTTAAACTTGTCTTTAATCCCATGTCTGAAAGATAATAATGTGTGCTAAATATCAGTCATGACAGTGACAACAGTGCTTTTATTTTCTGCTCAGACTCAGATAGTGATATAGTTAATGAAAGCAGAACACACACACACACACACATGCATGCATACTTTTATGGGTTGACATATTTGCCGAACAGAAACATGAAAAACAAAATGCGCGTTCATTCAGAAGAACAATTAAAAACCCAGCTACATGAAACACACCGCAGCTCACCTCTGGCTTCACCCACAATCAACTGTAATTGTAACAGTTCATTGTGAAGTCGTTTGGCTGCACCCACTCAAGGTCACAGACAGACACTGATATTGTATCATGATAAATTGCTAAACAGTCCATTCTCTGGTCCAGACACTGACAAAAACGTTCTTACGCTGACATCACTCAGCACAGCCAAAGAGAGCGGAGCGGGTGGGTGGCCAAATAAAAAATAAAAAGGAAACCCACAGTTGATCCAGAGCGGTTCTCTTTGCTGCACTGTGTGAAGCAATTAATCACACAGTGTAAGTGTTTAGTGTATGTGAAGGAAGCTGAGCCAGCCAGCAAACGGCCCAAAACACCATCTTTTATAATTTCCGTTATTTATTTATTTATTTCACCCCACTTTCTGATTGGTCTCAGCGCGCACAGATCCACTTACAAGCTCAGCAGTTGCGACCTTGCCGAGGTTATAAGTGGAGCGCTCGACTCCTGACTCAGAGCCAGTTGTTGTATAACAGAAGATAAACTGCTTCTACAATAAATGATATTTGATCTAACACACACACACACAGACAGACAGACAGACTGACAGCTGGGCACTAAGGCGACTCATGGTCCAGTCAGCATCAGTCAGCATCATCTGTGCTTGTACAACCACTTGATACACACACACACACACACACACACACACATATATATATATATATATATATATATATATATATATATATATACATATATACACACACACACGCCACACGCACACACACACAGAGTACGCTTGGTCCTCTCTGCATGGTCAGGAGATATATAATATATATATATATATATATATATATATATTTTGTGACTGTTTGACATTGACTTGTACTCACCTGTGCATGACTCTGGAATCACATTTGGGCATGTACACACACACACACACACACACACACACACACACACATATGAAAAATAATACAATTGGAATTCAAGCATCATGAACACTGGTGTCTACTGCACTCTGCCAAGGGAGACACACACAGACAGACACACACACACACACACAAACTCACATAATATCATCATTCAGGAGGCAGCTAGCCTGTCCCGAGCTTTAACCTGTCCTTGTCTCTTCTGTTTGGAGTCAGCAGCATTGTCGACACCACACACACACACACACACACACACACACACACACACACACACACACAGACAGTCAGACTCAGATGTGTTCATACATACTTAAATACATACATCCTTCTCTGTCTTCCACCAAATAGCTGCATGAAATTTAAATGTGCAGCCGCAGCCAAGCACAGGTATCTGTTGCCAGTATGGAAATGAATATTTTATCTTTTCTATTAATATATGACATTTGAAGTGATTTGCTGACTTTGTGACTCAGTATCACTCGCCATGAGCGAGCAGTCATGTTCCGACTCCGTCTCACTTAAAAGAAGCTTTTAGGGATAGAGCCAGTTCGTCCCCGTTTACATCCTTGGTGCTGTTCACTTCATCCTCGCGCGCGTTATCATCAACAACGCTTTAACAAGATAGTCACAGACGGGGTATCGCTTGTGTAAACACAGAACTTTATTCCGGTGCCAGCAGGTCCGTTGATGTAACACGGACCTATGGTACAGTCACAAGTAAACAGTAAAAGGCTTTTCCGCCTTGTTTGTTGTTTACCATCCATTACAGAGCTGTACGCTGGGCTTGCGTGTGTATTGGTGACTTTGGTGACTCCTGGTGGTAGTAAAGTCACACTTAAGCCAGATTTAAATGTCACTTTAGTGTCTCTTTCAAGTGTTGTGCTTTGTTTTACAAGGTGGTTTAGCCTCGCTTGTTCCCTTTATTTCTATTTCTCTTTATTCTCTAGTCCCATTCCTGAAATCTTTGTGTTTATATATGTATGTATACATATGTTGTTTTTAAGGTGCTAACCTGCCCTTATCCTTACTATGTTTGCGTGTGTTTTGTGTTTGTGTGTGTCTGAGGGGGGGGGGGAGAGAGAGTGTGCGTGTGTGTTTCGAAAGAGAGACTAATTAAAATTGCTGAGTCACTATCACTTTAGCTCTCAAAGCATGAATAATATTGGAAGCAAGCTCTGGCCCGAGCAAAAAGTACACCGCGCGTCGCCTCCAACTCATTTCGCTCGCCTTCATTTGCACACTGTGCATGAGGTCAGACTCGGCTGAACATAATGATGTAGAAAGTGAACTTTTTGTTCAGGTTTAGGTCACACTCTAATTGAATTGGGAGGCTGAGTCACTCCCTTCCCGTCATGAGTGGAAGGAGGCCGAGGCGAAACGTTTTGATGTAAAGACGCACGCGCGAACGCCTTTGCTGTCGCCTGTTGTTGTTGATTTGAGCCGCCCTACCCATAACAGACATCAAGAAGCTTGATTTCGAGCCGCAACGCGCCGTAAAAGTGCCGTTTCACAGTTTGCACGACGATTGCGACTTCAAATAGGAGCGCGTTTGAGCGTTCCTTCAACTCTTTCCAATCGGCAATTTTATAAAATTCACACAGATATTTGCTACCAAAACTTGACGTCCGATGAAAACTATAAAAATAATAATAAATATGAAAGATAGTTGCATGTGATGCGCTTAAAAAGTGATGGTAATAATGATTATGATAATGATAATGTCAATATAATCCAGACAGCTGTCAGGTGTGTAATGGTTCTGTCTCTGCACATAAATTGGTTTAAAACTACATCGTCTAATTAAGCGTCCTGATCTCCCTCCGTACGTTTCTCTCTCCTCTCTTTGTATTCATATTTTTCTCTCCCCCCTTTCTGCTTCCCCCCGACTGTTCCGCCTTAGCCTTCCTAACACCAATTATACTGTGTCAAATCCATGCATGTCAGTTTCCAGATCCCTAATCATCCCTTCTCTCTTTCATCTACAAATCCTTTGTTGCTCCCTCCCTCCCCCCCTTTTCCCTTCCCTGTAACCTTTCTTCTCCGCTCCTCACCCCTACCCCACCCCACCCAACTGCGCCGTGCCCATCCTCCTCATCCTCTTTCCATTTATCTGTATCACATTTACCTCTCTTCAAATTTCAATTTTATACCTCTCTCTCTCTCCCTCCCTCCCCAGCCCCTATCAGAAAAAAAAATATGCAAGCTGGCAGTTTTGAAGATTGTTTTTTTTTTTTTTTTTTTTTTTTTTACATGCGATAAAACCCTCAAGTCACTTTTTTAGTAAAAGTAGCAAAGATAGTCAGACACGTGGACCACTTTTGGCACTGCTAACAAAGTTGTGATAGCTATTTCACAATAAAAGTCTCCCACTGTTCCGGCATTGGAAAGCTCTTAATTTGAAGTAGCAATAGCCTAAATTTGGCCCGTGGGGAAAAACGGCGTTTCTGAGAAACATGGAACCTCGAGCCTCAATGCCTGATGACGAACTAACAATGCAACATAATTACTCACAGATCATTTATTCAGTGCTGCCATCTAATGTTGTAGTTGGAACGTTTCCTTAACATTACGGCACAGAGCAAATCACTGTTCCCATAAAACCAGAACTTGTTTTTGCATTTCTGTTTGATTAACCGAATGAGACGTAACACGTCAATTAGTGATACTTAACAGGGAAACTGCAGTGAGCTTCACATCAAGCTCCGTTATTTTGGACTTCTGTGTCTTCTGTGGTTCTACATCAAACTGAGCTTGACACTTTTCAGGAGAATGTCTGCATTACAAACCGACGATTAAGCAAGGATTGAAGTTGCATTATGGGGAGTGTAGGAGTCTGACACGTGGAAATACACTGGACAGAGCAGGTCTCTCAAATCGCAGCTGTTAATCATATTTCAGTGTTAAATGTAGAACACCTTTAGGAAATCACTGGTGGATAATCCCAGCATGAGACATTATCAGGATTCCTGTACAGCTCATAATACATTTTATTTTGAAATCAAAAATTAGTGATCGTCTTTCTAATAATCATGATGGTCTGTGGTGCTCCCTTAAAGGAAGGACTGATGTTGGAATGGCAAAAAGCCATTAATTAAACAGACTGAGGAATCCCACGATGTTACAGATTCCATGTCCGAGAAGAGGCTCCATCACCCCCACCCTCCTCTGTTTTCCAAGCATAAAAGACACATATGTGAAGGTGTGTGTGTTGTGACTGTAGTAGCAGGGGTGGGTGTGTTGGGGGGGGGCAGGACTGAGAGAGGGAGAGAGAGGGAGGTAGGGGGAGGGGTTTGTTTATTTCTGTTGTGGGTTTTTTTTTTTTTTTTTTTTTTTTTTTTTGATGGTAGCTGCGCCTCCTGAGTCCACTGGGGGAAGGAAAAGCAGGGAGACAGAGAGAGAGGGACAGCGATGATGGAGAACGAGGGAAGATGGTTAGCAATATGAGCGGCAGCCGAGAGACGGGAGACAAACACGGCAAAGGAGGGAGGGATGGACGGGCACACGGACGGATAGAGGCAGAGCGCGTGTCAGTCTGCCGCTCGTCGCCCAAACAATGAACGTGCTGTGGTCGCTGCCGGCAACGCATCGTCACGGCAACCGGAGCCAGAGGGGTGCGCACTGAGCCAGAATGGCAGAGAAAGAGAGAAAGAGAGGAGGAGGGGAGGAAGTAGGAGAGATAGAAAGAGAGATGGTGTCTTCCCCCCAGTAGATAGATCCTTCCTCTGTGTATGTCTTCACGCGTGTGTGTGTGTATGTCTCTGCTCGATCATGTGCGTCTGTGTGTGGTCTGTGTGTGTTAGCGGCCAGTTGTCTGACACCATGATCTTCTGTAATCATCTAGGTGAATACAAGAAGGATGAGCTGCTGGAGGCTGCGAGGTGAGTACCAGACTCTGCATGCTCTTTGTTTTGATTTCCCTTTTTCCTCGCCATATTATGTTGCTATGTTTTTTCCTCTTCCTCAGTCACCTCTTCATATCTGTGGCTGCCTCTCTTCTTTTTTCCAGGCTTACTTTCTTCTCTGCTCCTCTCCTCTTTATGTTTCCTTTCCCCCTCCCCTCTTGTTTCCTCTCTTGACTCTTGTTTCTTCTCATGTCCTCTTTTTCCTGTTTATCATTTTCTCCCCCTCTTCTTTTTCTTTTATTCCTGTTTCCATCTTCTCTCTTCTTCTTTACCGTTGCTGCCTTTCCTTTCTGATCCACTTTTGTTTTTTTCCATTTCCGGTCCTCCGGTTTATCCTCCTCTCTCTCATTTCTTGTTTTTTTGCTTCCCTCCCTTAGCTCCTCTCTTGTACCTTCTTTCCTTTTTTCCCTCTCTCATCCTTTTCACCTGTTTTTTGATTCCTCCTCTATTCTGTCACTTCCTGTCATTTTTTCCCTTCTTGTTTTTGTCTCCTCTTGTCTCCTCTTGTCTCCCCTTGTCTCCTCTCCTCTCCTCTCCTCTCCTCTCCTCTCCTCTCCTCTCACCTTTGTTAATGTTCTCTCCACTTTGGTTTGAATGCCATCATTCCTCCTGCCTTCAATTTTCCTTCCAGCTTGCATTCAGTACATGTGGGCAAGGGACACTTGTGACTTGTGCATGTTATGGTTGCAGGCCTTGCATGTGGGCAATGTGTTTGTGTGTTTGCGTGTGTGTGTTTTCCTCTCTTGCATGTTGAAATGGCATAGCTTTCGTTTGGGATTGTGTGTGGGTGGTTGAGCGCTCAATGCCTCAGCAGCCTTCCTCCTGCTCTCTCTCCCCCTCTCCCTCCCTCTCCCTCCCTCTCCCTCTCCCTCTCCCTCACTCTCTCCCACACATACACACACACACACACACACACTAGGAAGCAGCTGGCCTAGCATAGCAGTACCCCAGTGTATTATGGGGTCAGCAGGCTGTTTAAGTGTGAACTGTGAACTCAGTGTGTCTCTATCACAGCTGAGCCACTGACTGGCTCATCACCAATGTCATTTTTCTGAAGAATTTCTTTTCCTTTTTTTCAGTGTTGTGTTTGGTCAAATAACTCCCACACATGGCTTATGGGATATTGTTGTTTTTCAGCTTTATTTTATTTATTTAATTTATTTATTTTTTGCTTGTTATTTGTGGCCCAGATAAGATATTTGCAGAGCAGTAAAGAAGAATAATAAGGAGAGCTGGTAAAAATGCTTCTACATAGTCTGAGAGTGATGCAGTGACCGAAAAAACAAAAACATATTGTAATGTTCACGACAGCAAATGTATCACAGGAGCTCTGTCCAGTGAACCAACATCTGTCCAGTCCTCTCTTACCATTTATTAGCTGGTAAATACAGGGCGAAGCTTTGTGATCATTAAAATAGACTCGAGATGTTCAGTGCGACACAGAGGTGAGGCTAAACCTGCTTCTTTTTGCCCGCTTTCACCTACTCACATCTCACACGGGTGAGGTGACTAAAAATGTTTGCAAAAACTCGCTCATACTTACTCGCAGCAGACCCAGAGCAACACGAGCAATCATTCGGAGTCGTGTTTCCGTCTACCTGATGAATGTAAGTTTAATATCAACTCTCCACGTGGCTCTGTTAGCTGTCAGACCAGCTTGTCTCTAACTTTGTCTCTCTGCTGTTTGGAGCTGGACAGGCAGTGCCAGCGGTGGAAGGAACACCAACACCACAGTGAAGAAATATAATACTATAAAAGCTTTAGCATAAAGTACTAAAAGTATTATGCACCATGCAGAATAGCAGATTTCAGGAATATTTTTGGATTATTGATGCATTCTTGTGTATGTCACTTTAATATTGCAGCTTAAAAGGGTGAATTTAATTACTTTACATCCTGCTGGGCAGCTTGTAAATTCACCCTGGCATCAATCAAAGTCTTGTCTTAGTTTACATGAATGAATCATACTTTATTTGTTGATTATATTCAGTATTATAAATACTAAGTAACTAAAGTTGTAGTGGAGTAACAAAATGAGTACAGAACATGAATAAATGTATTTACTTTCCACTAGTGGGTAGTGCACAGAGGGTTCATTAGAGCTTTTCCACTGAAAAAAGCTCCCCACAACACTGGAAGTGACAGAGGTTAACCAAAACAGCAAAACTATTAAAGCAAAACAACGAGCTGAAATATGTTCAAATGCTCCCTAGGCGATTATTTTTGTTTTGCATTTATACCACGTGCAACAAAAGCTTTCACATTATGAGTCGTTAATTAACCTACTTATAATATTAAAGTACTGATTAGAGCAGACATAACCAAACCGTATGTAAATAAAGGCTGTGGTTCATGTTTGGTAACTTCCTACCATTAACATGAGATAAGATTCAGGTCTAGACATAAAGAGCAGTGTAGATCCAGTCCCACTTGCAAGTAGAGATCCTCAGAAATGCATTTTTATTTCTCTCCCTTTGTAAAAAAAAATGATAAATATTCAGGCCTGGATGTGAGCGCTGTCCCTCGTGGGCCTCTGTAGATTATTTGTTCGAGATCAGATGAGACAATCGCATCAAAAAGATGACAAACTGTTACTGATTGGGACTTTTGAAGTGCTTCAGAGAGACGGAGTTAGAATGATTTATGACTCTTCTCTCTGGATTTGTAAACATGGAGCTGGAGCTGCATTATTACGGTCAGAATGAAACACTTTGAGATTCTGGGAAATATACTTATTTGCTTTCTTTCTTAGAGACAAAGACACAAATCACCAAATCTTTCGCCCTCAAGATGACGCTTGCATCGAAATGAAGGCTCTCTTGTGTCTGGGTACCAGCACGAGGAAGTGTGCCGTTGAGCAAAAGACAAAAAAAAATAATGGAAAAAAGTGGAAGATGCAGAGCAGTGGAGGTAAAGGTGAAGAAGAAGAAACCGGGGGTGGAGAGAGAGGGAAAAGGTGGACAGGTTCGATTAGAAGAGAGTGAGAGGACGGAGAGGATGTGGATGTGAAAGATACAGAAACAAAGAGAAGGAAGGAGAGGCCCAACCGAAGAACAAAAGTAAAAGGAGAGAGGGAAAGGAGGGGAAACAGAGAGGAATAGAAGAATAATCCTTTTCTTTCCATGTGACAGCTTCTTCCTTTACGGCTGTCACGGCAATGATGGTTGGACAGGGCCGCTGCCTTGGCAACGCTTTCCCGGTGGTCAGCCAACGCCAGGGCAGTGAGCCTAGGAACCAGGAAACGCAGATCAACACCATAAACAAAATGTTAACTCCTCTGTAGCTAGGCTAAATAGTCTGACACATTTTCTATAGTTTGTTGCAGTCAGGTTCACAAGAAAACACACACACATACCCTTCGATCCTTTTTTTTCCCCCATGTCAGTCTGTTTTCTGCAGATGAAATTTCTCTTTTCCCTTCAGTCTCAAGCTTCTTATCTCATTCACCCTCATTTTCTCCCCCACACTCTCCTGCTGAGGAACAGTGCTAATCCTCTGTGGTGCTGGATGGATAATGTGTGTGTTTGTTTTGTGTGTGTGTGTGTCTGTACATTTGCAGGAGCGGAAATGAGGAAAAGCTAATGGCCTTGCTTACTCCGCTCAATGTCAACTGCCACGCAAGCGACGGCCGCAAGGTAAGAACAAAGCACGAAACCACGCGCGCACGGTAACGCGGTAACGAGCTCATCGCTGGTGTTTTCTGCCCCTCAGGAAAGTTATTAAGGTTACAAAAAAAACATCAAACGGGCGCTGAAAGGTTTTATTTTTTTATTTTCCGACTGGAAAAGTGAAACAAACGCTGTTATTGGAGGCTTCAGGTCCCAGTTGTATCAAATAATCTGTTAGCAGCAGTGTTCTGTGGCTGTCACTTATTAGAATAGATGGAGGCACAGACACATCGGTGAATAAATTAGCGCTGCCAGAAACGTGATGGCGGCAAATAATATATTCCACGTGTTTTTCAGTTGTTTGAGGAAAAAAACAAAAAGTGAAGCTATAGCTGTAGTTTTAGATAAATGAGCTTTGAAATGCGAGAGGAGCTGTATCTCTGCAACTAGAATTGAGTCTGGCTTTTACTCTGGAGGGAAGTACAGGAACCAGTCCCTGTGTTGAGGTCTTCACTTTGCAGAGGAAGATTTTAACCGAGGTTAGAATTTGGTTTACATTGTCCTTGTCAGATTCAGTGACTTATTTTAGCAGAGAGCGTACTGAAGTCTGGGAGAACCTCAACTTCTAAGACATAGATGCTGTTCAGCTAGTATAATGTTGAGCCCAATCCCTCCAGGAGTAGCCCTGGGCTGTAATATAATGTGGACGTAATGGCCACAGACTGAAAGTCACATGATGTACACTGCCCCCCCCCCCCCCCCAAAAAAAAAAACAGTTATTGTAAAAGGAGCATAGTAATGATGTAAGTTTCACAAGCGCTCTCACGTTTGTCTTTATAGTAACGTTATTTGAGGCGTTTGGTTGAATAGAAATAAGAAAAGCCTCACAGTTGAGGCTTAATTGATTGCCACAGGGGAAACTCACATTACAGCAGCACATGAAATACAATACAGAGAGATTAGATAGAAGAAATTGTCGGAAATGAGTTGGAGGAAGTGAGTTGACACATTTTGTTGACACGTTTTGTACTCTCTCTGCTCTGAGCTGTGGACGATGGCGAAGTCGGGGGGGGGTCATTTTATTGTAGGGCTTGTTTGGTGAGTACAGATAGCTCTTACTCAGACAAATGTGGTGCCACTTGTTCACTCCAGCTCTCCTAATACATATACCGTGGTTTAGCCAAGGCTGGTTAATTAAGAGCCACCTGCGTTTGGGTTCATTTCCGGTGCTGCGATGCACAAAGCCGAACATATTGGAACAGGTTCAGTGAACTAGAGCGAGCTCCCCCTTTGTGCCGTCCACCTCTTGTGTTCTATAGAGTGCGTAACCTCTTTGTAATTAGCTGCGTGTTTTGCTTGCTTGACAAGTACCAAAAAAAATTAGATCAAAGTTTAACAGTCAGCTAATGTCACACTTGGGAGTTAATACTGAGACTTTTAGGGCTTGAAGAAATGCTGGGCTTGCTAAATGAAATGCTAGGTAATACTGACTTGCCAACAGAGGAAAGTGCTGTTGTATCACCTTGTATAGAAAATATTTTGTGACCACAGCATCTGCTCACGTGTCCTCAGGGAGTCCCGCGCCTCAGCTTGAGCTTTGCTGCGTCACAGCAGTGCGTCTGGCTTGTGACTGACTAGTTCCTTGGAAGAATAACTGTGAGACTTCTTTCTAGTTGTGTAGTTTAGTTAAAGCACTTCCTGTAGTCTACCATATCACTGTTACCGAGCAGAAATGAAGACTGCTGCTGTTTTCTAGGTTTTTAAAAATGTTTTCTTTAGAGCTGAGTGAGATTGAAACTCTGTTCCGCAGTGGCAAACAGGGTTGGGGTACTTTCTTTGTTGACTTCTCTCTCTCGGGGCTGTACTACTAAAGCACTTCCCTTTGTCAGAGTCAAAAAGCTTCTGTTACAACATTTAGATTATCATGCGAAAGAAACTGAAACTCTCCCTTTAAAAAACCCAAACCCCTGATGTTATAGGACGTCTGTGTTGCCATGTGCGATGGTAAAATCGTGTCTGCCTGTAGAGACTTGGCTACACCGTTTCCTTAATTTAGAACTTAATCATATTATATACGTGAAATTATTCTTCCGCATTTGACCCATCCAGTGGGCACACATGCACAGGATCACACACATATGATACCTAATACACACAGGAGCGGTGGGCAGCTCAGGGAGCAGATGTTGGGGGGTACGGTGCCTTGCTCAGATGCACCTCGGCCGTGTCAGTTCACCTTTCCCATCTTCAAACAGAAATTGAGAGTTATTGGGATCGAACCGCCAACCTTCAGGTTATTGGATGACCCAATCTGCCACTGAGCCATGGATCCAAATCAGAAACATTTGGGAATTATGCAATTTTATGGCAGTTAATGGTAATTAATAGGAATTAACGGGAAATTATGGGTAATTTAGTAATTTGCTGTGAGCTAGTATCATGATAAGATAGTCTCAAAAAATAGTCAGTGAAATGATAGTAGTCCACAGGCTCAAATGTGTGGCTGCAATAGTCTTGCACTAGAAATCATGTGTGCATGTGATGGAGGAATGCACAGTACACGTAGGGGGCATGACCTCAACAGTCCTGCATGTGCATGTGATTGAGGAATAACATACATATTCAAGTGCATGTAATCTGGTTGTTTTGGTCAATATTACGCTAAAAATATATTTTCCAAAACTATATTTAAGTTCCCTGTTAAGGGCCAACCTTCATTTTTGTAAATTCCCTGTTTATTTACATTTATTCCCATAAATTCCTGTTGATTCCCATGGAAAGTTTCTAACTTGGAAAATTCCCAGAAGTTTGCAACCCCAATTCTGAGGATGCAATGTAGCAAATTAGGGCTGGATTCTCATGTGATCTTGTGATCCAGCTGCCTCTCAAGTTAACGTCATTGTGGCAGCTGATCTGCTGTCCTCTTTCTCACATGACGTGAGAGCGACAGTCGATGGCTGTAATGCAGCTCCAAAGTGGTTGCCAATCACAGCAGACTAAACTCAAGTTGTTGAGCCTAAGGGCACAATATTCCAATGTAATGAAGTATGGCATTGACTTTTTTAACCATTTATTAAATGAATTAAGCTAAAAATTACAGTATCATCATACGCCATCATTTAAAAGTTGGGAACCAGCTGCCATGAAAGCTTAATTCAGCGCAGATACTGTAGATGGCTGAAGGGATACTCTATTTTTGAATGCTCTTCCATCCTTTTAGGTTGTAGAAAGTCTTTTTCACAAATTATTTTGTATGTACGCAGAGAATAAAACATTGTTCGCAGGTTCGACTGAACTGACAATAGAAAGGCTAAAAAGACACAAAGAACCTCTGTGTAACAGTTAAATAAGATTATTAGTCACTGGTCATCATTAAAAGAAACTGGACTCTGAGCATCAAAGTCTGTGCAGATTTAAATAGGAACTATTTCAGTGTCAAGTGCACAACAATGCCTCTAACAAGCTCTAATTAATAAGGTGTTGATTTAGCAAAAGTGGAAATTGAATCACAGTATAATTGGTGAACGTACTGTTTGTGCGACTGGCAAAGCACAGTTTGTACCTTAATCTAACCGCTGAGTAGACTGCAGAGGGCTGATTGGTAAAGGGGTTCCCAAAATATTTAGAGCCCAATTTCCAGCTCTGTTTTTGTGATTCGTTAATGATCCAGTGTCACTGACACTTTCTGGACTGGCAAATAATCCAAACTCAAAGGTTATTTGGGGGGGAAATATGTATTCTGCACAGTACACACAGTATTCTCCCCTGTCATTCACTGTAATGGAAGTTTAAATTTCGGTTGTACTGTTTATAATTCTGTTAAACAGCCATTATAGAAGGAAAGAAGAGAAACATCAATATAGTAGGTGACCCCAAACCATTGAGCACGCTATACAGTTACAGTAATATAAAATTACACATACTGTGATGGAAGATTTTGGTCACATCGATCATATCTCAATCCAGATAGGACGCCTCGCTCTACCTATTTGATTTCACAGGATGCTGCTCTGAAGTGGGTTCGTAGAGGCACGCTATCACGCAGACATAGTTTCATTTAAGATATCTTATTGGTCAGAGAGATTTAACAGAAAACAGCCATTTCTGTTATTTATTGGTTGCTAAAGCAGACCCCACTATATTTCATTGGTTACTATGACAACTACGGGGACAACCGGGGGAGCCAAAGAGAGCTTTTTAGTCTGTACTCTTGGTAACTGTCATATAAATGCTATAACAGCCTTGAGAAGGCTCTTTTCTGTAATCACGGGTACTTCAATGTTGTTGATGATGCTCAGCTGCAGCTTGTATCCATCACATCACCACCGTACCCTTAATTGTGAGAGAGCATCCTCTGGCTATTATCTGAGCAGGTGGCCTGATACCCAGAGGGAAATCTGCGTAATTTGAAATTCTTCGGAGATGCAGCAGACACAGGGGATCACCGAGAAAAGTTGAAATTTAATGGCTCATAAATGGATGAAGCCATCCATGTCCAGAACGTAAAAAAAAAGGGACTCAGACATATTCTGAAATGACCTCTGCTGCACAATCTGTATTTGTAATTCTCTTTAATTGCGCTTACTGCAAGAGTTCATGCACAGTAGATGGAATATGTTTTCACGCCATTGCAGTTTTATCCTCGTTATGGTCTTGATGGGGATTTACATTCCCACTACTAACAGAAATTATAGTCAATTCTGCCTGATTGCTGAAACCAAAGGACAACAAGAAGTTTCCCACTTATCATTTTTGTCTTTCCGTAGAAAAGTGTGTTGTAGAAAAAACATGAATACTTCATTTGAAAATGAAGAGATCATCCAGATTTATCCATTTAATCACACTAATATACACTAAGAAATCTCAGAAATATTTGCAAAATGGCCAAGAGAGCTTTTTTCTGTAGTAGTAGTCTCTTCCCGTATTTTATACAAAACCTGCACTTTATAGAGAAAATCTATATGCTAATGCTATATGGCCCAGTACTGTTAAATCATCCTGCTGCATTTTCATGCATACGGTTACACGGCTTTTACTGTATGTAAGTCAAAACTTTGTCGAACCTTTTTCAGTTTAGCTGCCCCAGTTTCAAAATGCAATACCACATGCAATACATGTGACTTAGCGCCGTAAAATGCTACGTACTTCTCATGGGTGATCGTACCCGGAGCGTTAGTACGAGACACAGATTGGGAATGATGGAGGCGATATTCACCTGATGACCTGAAGCCAGTGTAGCATCAACATGATTATTTTATGGAAAAGAAGTTACACAATGTTGCCTGATTCACCCATATTTTCTTTCTAGAAGATGAGGTTCAAATACAAATCATGCTTTATTATGCAATGATTTAATATTATATTAATTCGCTGTTCATATAATATTAATAGTAACTGGTTATATGTTCTAGTATGTGTAAATGGTAGCAGAAATCTTTAGTTAGAGGCAATAATCAGAGACATGAGCCTTTGATGGCAGCGACAATTAGACTAAAATATATAAAGTATGATAAAACTTAATAAGAAAATGGTATGATGCAAGAACATACTCCAGATTAAATTCATGCCAACACATCGAGTATAACTCAGACAACACACACACAAACAGAAAAATCGTTATGAGGACAGTAACGATAATCATGGACAAAATTGAGCATGGCAGAAACCTAATGATTGATAATAATGATGCCTCCCTTTAAAAAGGAGCTCCTCTCTCTCTCTCTCTCTCTCTCTCTCTCTCTCTCCTCCTCTTCTCCTCTTCTTCTTCAGACGCCCCTTGGGGAATTAAAAAGCTCGGCTTGTACATAGCATACGCACATAAGTAGAGAGGGAACAAGTTATACTATGTGGCCTAATATGTGGACACCCCTGTCTACATACAGTTTCAGCTTATTAATGCCCCACGTGCACAAAGCCAGGTCCAACGAGACTGTTCACTCATTTTGGTGTGGAAAAATTTGAGGGTCCAGGCCAGTGAAGGAGGCCCAGTCCGGTCAATGTGGTCAATCAGCTTGCCAACCCAGAAGGTCTATAACTTCCAGTTTGCTCGTCCGGCAGACTCTGATTTATCAGATTAATATCCTCAAACTTAATTACTCTGCGGACCCAGCATCAAACGGACAGGCTCCCGGGCTGACGGTCCAGGAGCTGACGGCAGAGCACCGGCCGGGCTACGGGAGGTAAAACTCTGCAGGTGTTTTAGGATTACTGAGCTTGTCTGTTAGATGCAAGATGCTTCATTTGGGTTTATTTTCATTGGCCAACAGTTGTAGTGAGTATTTCTGTTCACTTCCTGCGATCCGAGAGATGAGTTTTTCCTTTAAAAACCCGCTATCAGTCGACCTGTACGGTGTAGTGTGCTGTTTCCATCTACAGCTCTAATTCTAGTAAGCGCCTCCTTATTACACCGCTTTATAGTATAGGCAACAACAGTACGCAGCCCCCTGTGTGTGTGTGTATATGTGTGTGCATGTGTGTGTGCATGCACATTTAAATGATTGAGGGCCCATCAGAGTGGGATATTATTAACACAGCTGAGTGGAGAGCATTATCAAGTTGCCTCTGTTGAAACCTACTGCTTTACTCCCCCACATATACGCAGACACACACACACACACACACACACACACACTTCTGCAGTCATTGCTTCCTCAAACCTACCCACTGAGCACACAGACGATGCAGATTCATGTGTTTTTCTCCTTCCTCTTTTTTAATGTTTCCCTTTTCATACACTTCAGCTAGACTGACTGTCAGCAGTCACGCTAGAAATTCAGTTCACTGTTTGTTTTTCAGGGAATGGATATTATGTTTTGGACTCCGTTGCGCTCCGTCTGTTGTGTGCGAGTGTGTTTGTGAATATTGTGAGTTTCTGGATTTATATCTTACCATTGAAGATCATTGCACCCACTCGTGGCCTAGCTGGCACAAACATCAAAGAAACAGACAGCTGAAGAGCAAGACCAGGATTCAGATTTAGAGAGAGAGAGAGAAGAGAAAGTACTTCCATTGAAGCCTTGTTTAAATGTTGATTATGAGAACATATCCTGCTGAGAGCACTGTGCTGACTGGGAGTGTTTGTTTGTTTTTTTTAAATTTCATTTAATTTTCATTCTTATGTGGTGAAAAACACATACATTCAAACATTTCTCAGGAATATTGTGGATATTGATGCCCTACAATAATTTAAGGCCATAAAAAAATTACACCTAGTCAGTCAAATTAAACGTAGTGTTTATTGTGAAGTCCCAGAACTGATTCAATGAAATTCAAGGTTATCAGACCTAAATACGATTGAAGGCGTCAAAAATATTCAGCTTCTCCCATTAGGTCAGAGGCGGGGTACAGAAGCGCCCTGGACAAGTCGCCAGTTAATCACAGGGCTGACACATAGGGACAAGCAACCGCTCACGCTCACATTTACACCTACGGGCAATTTAGAGTCACCAATTACCCCATTAAGTGTATGCCTTTGGACTTTTAGAGGAAGTCGGATCCCAAAAAGAACCTGCACAGACACGGGGAGAGCTCCACACAGGAGTTTTTGAACCAGGAACCTTCTCGCTGTGGGTGCTAAGCACTCCACCACCTCTCTGCCTTTGCACAAAATGTGCAAAATCCAAAATGTATCCATTAATGTAGCTGACGTTAAGGCAAATGAATCAGGAGGTTAAAAAATCCAAAGCTATATGCTTCTCTGACAACCTTTTACTACATTCTGTCAATGTCAGGGCTCCAGAGTTTATAAGACAGCACAGTTAGAAGGTTAATGTGCAAGCACTCTGTTCTGACGTATAAGGTTGGCTTCCTGAGCTTTTACCGAACAACAGAAGAGGTTCTTTTCTTTCCGAGTGCTGGTGCCTCTGCATAGAAAAATGTGCCAACTCGGAGGTAAACTCTCCTTCGATTATTAGGCTCTCATTTGTCGGTCTCCTCTGGGGTCCCGATGAGTTCCCAGATCAGAGGCTCTTGTCTTTGGAGGAAGTTTGCTCCTGTTTACAAATCCGGGCAAACATTGAACAAGGTCAAAGCAATTCTGCACGGCAGGAGATTTTTCACAGTGGACTCAGTGAGTGTGTAAATGTAACCCGATGCCCTGTCTGAGAGGAAGATCAGCCTTCAGCTCTTTTGAAACATTAAAATATCCGGATGACAAATAGGATAAGCGAAGGTTTTAATAAACTTTTGTCAGTGACAAATCTAACCTTGCTTTCATTCAAGCCGAGGATGATGAATGCAGCTGCAGCTCACAGGTGCACACAGGTAGTTTATCAGGAGGAATCAGTTGTCATTAAAATGACAATTTCAATGAAGTGAAACGGAAGAATGTTTTGTTGCGATTAATAGTCGTCATCTCTTAAATCTTATCTTTCCAGAGAGCACATTTCCCGTCTAAGATAAAATATCGTTCCGAGTCAGTTTAAGATTATTTTGGGCTACTTGAGCAATAATAATATATGTTTTTATCTCATAAACGGCAGTTAAATGGCCAAAATAAAGACCAAAACATCTCATGTCCACTCTGCACTAAGCTCGGACCATTTGCACGCCAAATGCATTTTTATTCTGCCAAAATGAAACACAATCATTTTTTTTTCATAGCTGGTGTAGATGAACCCTGGCACTTCAGCCCAGGATCCCCAGGATTTCATGTTTATATTAATGCAGTGCAGTGCACAGTTCATGCCCAGTGACAGAGTTCAGCATCAGTGAATGACGTAGTTTGCTCTATATGTAGCAAAGCAGACAGTGGACGTTCAGGGGTCGGGATTGTGAATGAATATGTAAAGAGTTGTCCAGATGGAAGCCGTTAGCTATTCTATTTTAATTCAGTACAGCTTAGATTTTATATCTTATATTTTCAGATTATTCATTACTAATGAATATTGTATTTCATCCCTGCAAATAAATACTCCTAAATCCTACAAACATCCTTTTCTGGTGAATATGTGATTAAAAGTGGATTTTCAGAACACATTTCCCACACCAGCCTGACAAATATGACATTTGAGGAGTTTGGAACATGTTTCTAAACGAGGCGATTAAACGTGTCTTAAATTCTGTAACAGCAGATTAAGACAGGTGCCAGAATTGACCCTTGAGGAACACCTTGTTAGAATATATCCAAAGAAGTCACATCTGTATCAGATGACGACTCCCAGCCTGAGAGGATCTTACAAAATGTAATATACCATATCATAATGTGATATTGGTAGAGTTAGGCAGATACCTAGAAAAATATAAAACCGACCTGTCCCTCTCAGATCGAAAGTGAAAAGGACAGTTTCTGGTGCTTTCACAGAGTCTTTTTCCTGAAGTTACTTTCTGAGCTGCTGAGCTTTAAACTTGCAGCCACTCAGCTCCTCTGAAAAGTCGGTGTTTATAGCTGAGAGGCAGAGCAGATTGACAGGTGATGGCTGAGATATCAGCGTGTGTGTTTCTGTGCGAGTGTGCACGGAGAGCATAAGATGAGAAGAGTAGCTGTAGGTTATTTATCTTCCAGGCTGTTGGCTGGGCTGAGCTGTCTGCACCTTATTGTGCGTGCGTGCGTGTGTGTGTGCGTGTGTGTGTCAGCCAGAGGAATAGCACACAGATTTGCTAATATGTTTATCGATCCAGTCATCTGACACTACTCATCTTGTTAGTGCACCCACCTGCTGATGTGCAGACCTGACCCGAGTACCAAGGCAGCAGAAAGAGTCGAGACGCGTTAAAGAGACAATTCACTATTTATTTTAAGTATTCAAAATGTATTTTGTTGGAAATGTGTTCAGAGATAACAGCTCCCAATTAACCGCTTTTAGCTGCATCTTTACTTAATGAACAAAGCTTTTTTTAAATTTAATGAATCACTCTGACCACATGCACTTAAGAGGCAGACTGTCTGACAGGTTGACCAAATCATTCATTTAATCAATTAAGAGAGAAATATTGAGAGAAATATTTTTAGATTTCCTTTGAGCGACTGCATAGATTTATCCGGATTTAGTTTGGCTTTGACACATGAGAAAGATCTAACGCAATTCTGAATTGATTACCAGTGGAATAAAAACCCGACTTACCGAGGAACACCACCAACTGTATAACCAGCGCAGTATTACATCCACCCATACCGCTGTCAGTAATATACAGTGAAATATAACATTTAGATGAATGTGTGTGTCAGCTCCACAGGGTGCATTCTGTATTTCTGTCACCCTGCTGATCGATTGTAAAGAATCTCTTCACCACTGACATTTTTTTCCCCCCTTCCTCGACAGGAGATGTTTATTACCCCAAAGTGCATTTTGTGAAAAGGACAGACTCATTTGTTGATTGATGCTCAAAGCGATGCTGCAGATCACATCATCGCTCCTCTAGTTTAGTGCGCTGAAAAGGTACATATGTATTCAGTTTCACTTCAGGCACAGACAGCTATTGTATTTCACATAGTTTATTCCTTTTTTTTCATTGCAGAAAATTAAATTGCAAGTCATTTAATTAACTTTAATAATCCTGATAGCGCAGCAATCTGTGGTACTATGAGACGTTTAAATTGCCCCAAATTACACCGGGAAAAACTGAATTATCTGGCAGAGTATTTCCTGTTTCTTTGTGAGGACAGTGTTGTTTGTAGTGTCGTGTGTGTCTGTGTGTGTGTAGTGAATCCATAGACGTAGACAGGTCACCGGTTGGTCCTGCAGGGCAAAGTTAAAGAATAACATCAGAGCTTCGCACGCTCATGCAAACGACACCAAACAAAATGGTCCAAATGTGGCCCGTTCACCCTCCCAGATAGATCATTTCTCATTGCTATGGCAACTGCTGACAGCTAGCAGTCACCGTTGTCATGGGAACAGTTGACAGGCTCGTAAAGAGAATAAGAAGACGGCGAGGGAGAGGGGAGGATGTAAGCGAGGTTAAAGAAAAATGGAAACACATAACAAAGAGGGAGCGAGCACAGCAGCAGATTACACAGCTCATGTGTTTTTAAATGGCGTGTTAAATTTGAATGTGTGTTTGGTGTTTTTGATAGCGGGATTTATTTTCCATGCTGTTTTTGAGGCATTTGTCTTTGCTGGTAGATGATCAAATAAGCAAAGTCAAATTAATCTTTCAATGTGAGGAGACTGCAGCATTCAGATGCTCACCGTTTCTGTGGAGAGGGGAGGTATGAATAAAAAAGGAGATAAATGCTCACAGGAGGCAGAAAGAAAGATTAGGATTTGCCGTCTTGGCTTGATCATGCCCTCTGCCTCTCTCCTCGCTTCCTTCTGCCTTCCTTTTCCTCCCATAATTTCCTCCTCCATCTCCTTCCTTCCCTTCCTCCAGTCCAGACTCCCCTCCACCTCACAAGAAAGCTTTTAGCCGATTAAAACACAACCGAGTGGGTTGTTTTTATTGCTATTGTTCACTTTCAGTCTGCCAGTGTGAGTGCCGATTGCATCTGTTTGAAATATAGTCTACGAGGTTTTTCACTCCAGGGCAATATATTTCATCAATTCTCAGTGGAAAATCAACAGTTGAAGTGCACCAAAAAAACATCTACATCTAACTAATAACTGGGTTTGACAGTGAAAAAACAAAACAACAACTCTAAATGTTACACAGCATTTAGGAGTAAATGGTATCAGAACACCTTTACTGGCTGTTGCTGAGAGTTGGATGATTAGATGAAGACAGTACTCATGTTTGTATGCTATAAACGTGTAACTGGATCGGGGAGAGGGTTAGCTTAGCTAAGCACAAATCTGGAAGCAGGGTGGAAACCGCTAACTTGGCTTTGTCCAAAAATAAAAAAAAGCAGGCTCGCTGTTTCTGTTTCTCTCTGTTTAAGCTATGCTAACTGTCTCCCGGCTCCAGCTTCATTTAACGGACACGGTTGTATTTCCCAAAATACCAAACTATTTCTTTAATTTCATCATTCGGATGCAATGTTGCATGAAATTGTTTTTTTTTTTGTTTAACACCAGAGACAGACCTATTTCTGTCAGAAATTGCGACCCTTCTTTTCACTGTCATAAATTACTGCAACCACTTCAAGACCACTTTGTTAGAATAATGGATCTGTTCCGGTGTTGTCAGGTTTTCCAGTGTTGAGGATAAATGTCCAATGTCATTTCAATATCTTTAAATTATCTTTAAATTTAGATTTGCCTCATAATTATTACAATTTATTCATTATGAAAATAATCCAGATCTCCACATTTCTGGTTATGCATTTTTGACTGTACAAAGTATTGGATTTCCTCAACATGTTCCACTTATGTCCTGCAACACAGACTCTCTAATCTTTAGTATTTCAATACATATATTTGCTGTTTAGACATGCAGGCAACAAGACTCAGAGTCTACCGCCTTGCTAGCTGCTGTGTACTCAGGCATAGTGGTTCTTTGAGCTAAATGCTAAACATCTGATGCTAAACATTTTGATGTTTTGACCATTTTAGTTTAGCATGCTAACATTTGCTAATTGGCACTAAGTGTGGAACTGAGGCTGATGGGACAGTCATCAAGTTTTGCAGGTATCAGTCATCCGTAGAGCATGGCTGCAGCAGAGGATAGTTTGAGAGTGTCGGATGTGAGATGTCTCGGATAACAAATGGTGACACTTGATTATTTGCACTGTTGGCTCGTGGCTACTGAGATCACAGGATCAGAATAAAAGTTTCAGCTGGGGCTGCTTTTTTTGTTACTTAATATGCCCAAATAAGCTTCTGTGTGGAGAGCTACTAAGGCAGTGATGCTGTTTATATCTGGCAGTGGGCTCACACACACACACACACACACACACAGAAACAAATATGCATGCACCCGCTCCTGTCACAAGGTTGACAGATTGAGGAGGTGGAGCTTAAACTACCCAGTCTGACCCTGGCAACGACATCATGGTGATGCAGCAGTACTTGTGTGTGTGTGTGTGTGTGTGAAAGGCCTAACTGATGAATCACTTGTAGCTAAAGCTTTAAAGTCTACTGCACATTTGATTAATACTTAACACATTTTTTTCTTCAAGTATAGGCACAACAATTAGCAGTAACACAAAGGCAGGCGCAAGCAGACACACACACACACATACACACAGAGAAACGGAGCAAGACTGCTTTTAAAATGAGGATGATGACTAACTGTGTACCATGTCCTGCTCCTTCCAAATGCTGCTGTCACATCCTGTAAATACAAGTGTACCATCTGTCCACCCAGCTCTGCCTCCCTGCCTCACTGCTGCTGCCGCATCTCAGCTGAGTGAGCAGCAGAAACCACCAAAGATGATTTATTTTTCAGGATTTCTTCAAGCAGGACAGAGTCAAACCGGCACGGCACCTGGAGCTGAAGTTTCACTTTTGTCAGACAGAGAAAAAAAAAACACTAATAGCATTTTTCTGATCAAAGTTCAACTTCTTAGATGGGGAGTTTCTGTATCCATGTAACCTTTTGAAAGTATGCTGCAGATTTGACAAAGTAGGAAAACCGGTAGTGGGAATATATTCTTTGTTTGGCTCGTAAAAAAAACTCTTTCTGAATGTTATTAGAAGCTCCACTTCGACCAGTGCTGTGTAAACAGTTTTTATATTTTTGATGTTGCCAAGCGTTTGCATCATGGCTTATGAAATAATCTTGTAGTCTGACTTCTTCAAGAGAAATTCTCTTTAAGTGATCTGTGAACAACTTTCTTATGGGCTGAGGAAAATATCTAGGACACCAATATCAACGTTCTCAAGGATACAGCCGCTGGCTGTTCTCAGGTTGTAGTCTATTAACCGTGCTGTAGCATTTCTGGCTGCTGCAATCTTTGTGATGTCTCTGCTGTTTGTGATGCTTTTTTTTTTTTTTTCTTTTCTGATTCGTTGATAGCAGTTGACGTCCCCCTCCAAAAAAATCTGCTGGTAAGTCGTTTGCTTACAGCCGGCCGGCTCAGCTCAGATTGACGCGCTGTTTTGAGGTTTTAAATTGGTTCGTTTGGTTTGAGATCGTGCTGATGTTCCGTCGTAAGATCAAGGTGTAGCGCGCCACCTCGCAGCTGTTTAACCAGCAACATCTGAAACCTGCCGTCACCAGTCATAACTCCTGGTCTTCTCGTCTAAGCACCTTCTCTTTACTTCCCCACAGGCATTGTCAGCCTGCTTTCGCCGCACAGTCACAACTTACCAGCGTTGTTCTTTCAGAGCATTATGCGGTTGTCAGCAGAATCACTTACATTGCCATGACATGACCGTATGCGTGATGTCAAGGACTCTTTGCTCTTCAGGTCCCACGGGGTGATGGCACCGAAAAGAGTCGAGACTTGTTACCTCATTGACAATTGCTGGCCAGCCGGTGTAGCTGGCTGATGCTGATCTTGATGCAAGAGCTGTTGAGACAGATGAGGAAGTCGAGAATAATCCAGAAAGGCATGGAAGGTAGTAGGAAACAAGCACTCCTCCCTACTTACCTCCCTTGGAAAGTTTTTAGAAACTTGATCCATTAGACAACATTAGAATATAGAATTTAAATTCAGTCGTCACCGGTAGATGTGGTTTTTATTTCAGATGATTTTTTTTTACACATAAACCTGTCCTTTGGCTTACTAAAATGGCATGGCTTTCTAAAATCTCCACATGAAACTGTTATTCTTTGAAAAAAATACCACCCGATGAACTTCTTCCCTTTTCAGTCTCATCCCCTGACAATTCAAAACCCCCATACACTGCGAAGCGGTGTCAATGCTTATACTGGCATTATGAAGCAGATGCAAAAGAAAATGCTAAGTACTGCGTGCTTCCGCCCCCACTGTCATGCAAATATTGCATACTTATGCATTTGTTTTTAATTGATGCCTTAAGTTTTCCACCTCAGCCAAACATAAAAATGTTATCTGATATTTTGCTTTTTTTTTTTTTTTATTTCCCAGTTTGTAGTGAAACTATTTGCTATGGACGGAACAGTCAATAAGGTGTTAGTATGTAGATCCCATGAGACATAGTTGGGAAAATACTTTCTTTTCGTTAAAGTTAAAGCCAGTTTTATGGACTGACTTCCTAGCATGACCCGTACTGAAAGGTTTGTGTGAAAAGGCCTCTGCAGGCATTTTCGTTGCCTGCAACACATTTCTAGTTTACTCAGCGCGTACTATCAGAGAACTTTTATATCTGCCCGCTGCATGTAGAAGCTTTAATCCCAATCCTTTCCACAATGTGATCTCTAGTACATCCGGTTGTTATAAAATAGCTTTTATATCCTGATTTAGCAGCAGGTTTTCCATTCTTGCCTCCCCGTAACAAGTTCCATTTGAGTGAATAATGGGAACACTCTCGCTGCTGTAACATTTCTCTGCCAGTCTGGATGTCACTCCAGCACCGAGGAAGAATGGCTTCGGCTGAGGGCATGTATAGAGGAAACTGGGCGGGTAGCTGTAGCCATCTCATCTCAGTGCCATCTGAAAGAACTCAGAAGCGCAGCTTTTCATCAGTTTAATAGAAGAAATAAAGTCGGGTATTATCACCGTGGACTGATTCAGTGACGGAAAATCCTGTTTCTCTCTGAAAAGTCTTAACTGGAGAAATGTTCGCACATCTGGCTGCTCAGTGAGAACCAGAATGCATGCTACCTTATTTCACTCTTTGTGTACAGGACTGATGTTATGAAATCACGATGATAGGCTATTGTGTTGAAGAACGGACATTTACTTTATATTTCTCTTTTTTTCCCCATCCACTGCCTCTTTTCTCTCTCTCTGTTGTCCCTTTTTGTCTCTTCCTCTCTCTCTCTCTCTCTTCCTCTCTCTCTCTCTGCTCCAGTCCACTCCACTCCACCTGGCAGCGGGATACAACAGGGTGAGGATAGTTCAGCTGCTACTACAGCACGGAGCTGATGTTCACGCCAAGGACAAAGGGTACGTACAAATAAACCAAAGGAAGATAATGAAGAGGGTTTCAAAGAAGGGAAGAAGGGAGTGCATTCTGAGTGTGCCAGAGTTTTGACCCTTTGAAGAACTAAATGTGTAATATTTCGGTGGCAGCGGTGGAAGCATGCAGGCCGGTTAATGTGTGATCAGCTGTGCGTTCCATGACTGAGACAGAAACAGGAACGTCGGTTGCATCCGATCCTTGACCTGCTAAGCATTAGCATGTTAGCACTGTCATCAATCTTACCACAAAATGAATAACTGTGTTAATTACAAAGCTGTTTTGTGTTTTGCCCCCTGCAGTGGTCTGGTGCCTCTACATAACGCCTGCTCCTATGGACACTATGAAGTTACCGAGCTCCTGCTAAAGGTACACACACCTGCTCACACATGCTATCTCAGTATTAACTCTATTAACAGATATCTGTATATGAATGAAGATATCTGTGGATGAGGGATCAAAATGTGGTTGCAACAGTCCGTGTGGAGGAGAACAAAAGACAACGCGCAGGACAAAATAAAGATTATAGGTTCCAAGCTTGCTTAGGCTTTTGCTAATAACCGAAATTACATGGAAATTGGATCCCAGGAAATTTTCTTATTTCATCAACAACAAGACAGATATGTGCCACGTCTTAATAGTGTTTGGCTGCCTAATTCCCTTTTAGAAACATCCCAAATAAATTCAGAGAAACCTTTCTTCTTTGTCGTTTTTGTCTTCCAGCACGGAGCGTGTGTCAACGCCATGGATCTATGGCAGTTCACCCCTCTCCACGAAGCGGCGTCTAAAAACCGAGTGGAGGTCTGCTCTCTGCTGCTGAGCCACGGGGCCGACCCGACACTGCTCAATTGTCACAGCAAAAGCTCCGTGGACATGGCGCCCACTCCCGAGCTGAAGGAGAGACTTACATGTGAGCGCGGCGCTTCATTTACATAAACTGCAGCTGCAGCGTACAGCGCTGCTAACCGTGTCCTGGTGCTGAATTTAATGAATAGGTTGTCTGAGGAAGGGTGTATTTGCGACAGTCGTGTGTGGAGCCGATGATCTTATGAGCTTATTTCAGAACTGAGTGTTTAAAATGTAACACTCATTTTTTGATAAGGGAGCTGTTGTCTTCTGGAGCTGAAATCAAGGAATTATGGGTTTGAACAGACACAGATGCTAACGTCTGATAGCTAGTAGTTCCACAGGCTGCTCATTTCACATTTACCTAACTGGATGAAACACGGCAGAAGAAGAGAGCAGACACGTCCATTATTTTCAGAAACCGTTTAGAACGGGAACAACGGAGAATTGTTACTGTCAAATGCGCGCTTGTGTGCAAGCTTTGCTTAGCGATAAATGACAGAAGAAGAACATAAAACCTTCATAAGACTAATCCTCCTAAGACAGCCCTCATACTGGAAACCCTTTAACATAAAATACTTCCACTGAAGCAGAAAGTGAATCCCACATCGTCAGTCTCAGTCTCTGCCGGTTACAGTTAGCTACAGTTAGCTGATAATTTGATTAATCGACTAGTTGATTGACAGAAAAATAATTTGCAGTTTCCTGATTTGCAGAACTTGATTTTTAAACAAAAACGCTGAACATTTGCTGGTTGCAGCTTGCTATTATTATTAATATTCTATCTGTATTTTGGACTGTTGGTCAGACAAAGCAAGACATTTGATGAAGTAACTTTGGCAACATTTCATAAACCGTTTATCTGAAAGAAAACCACCTTGCACTTTAGATCTAATTTTGTTAGAT
Source organism: Nibea coibor (assembly GCA_023373845.1). Taxonomy (NCBI): domain Eukaryota; kingdom Metazoa; phylum Chordata; class Actinopteri; family Sciaenidae; genus Nibea; species Nibea coibor. The sequence goes on along the minus strand of CM041720.1, from coordinate 8,664,715 downwards.
CAAGTTGATGCACGTGTTGGAGAAAACAAGCAGTGCATAATTAAATGCAAACAATCCTAGAAAATGTGAGAATGTTCTGGCCTGTACGTATTAATGAATGCAGACACGCCCAAATGACTCATGTAGCGTTACGGAGGAAACACAAATCTGTTATTTTCCCACTCAGCTGTGAGTTTGTCTGTTGAATTTCTTTCATACGGTAGCTCATTGAGAGAAGCGGTGTACCTTCACCTCAGGACCCGAGGAAGAGACACTTTTAATAAACCTTTGACTCCAAATATCCTTGAGCAGTTGTGCAACACGTTATGTTTTGATTTCAAGTTGAATCGGATGTATTCAGATAACCTTCCCTCAGAATATATTTGTACTCTTCACTACTTGTTGCTTGATTTAGTTTTTTCTTTTTTGGGTTGTTAAACGCGACGTTTGCTTTCTTAACTGCGCATCTTGCCGGTGTACGATAAATGAATTACACAGAAGGAGGCGCCGCAATTCTATAAATCCCTTTACATCTGCAGCTACCACCGAGTCAAAGCAGACAAGCCAAGTCTTTGTCTCTGCCAGAAAGCTCTCCGCAACTCTTTGAAAGTTAATTAGTGAGCGAGCTCCCTCGCTGCCGCACTTGTAGCTTTATTTTTGTAATGAGGCAGATCAAAACAAAAATCAAATTCTTCATGAGTCATAAGCCATCTTAAGTCCGTGTAGATCTGCAGGACTATTGCTCCTGCTGTTTGCTCTTTGATGAAGGCGTGTCTTTGAAATTGCGTCTCAGTGGGACATTTGCTGCAATAACGACACCCTTCACAGCAATGCAAACCTGCAGCCAAACTGAAGATTATGTTTTCGCCATCAGACTATTCCCTATAGTAAAGATATAGTAAAGTATGTTATGTCATATTTGCGTGTATATCTTATAGTTCTAATTGGCTTAATTGGACCTAGAGAGAGTGTGTGTGTCTTTGTGTTTGGTGTAATTATAGATGAAAGTGAAATTGATGAAATTCTGTGCCAGCCTTTTTCTTTTCCTGGAGGAAATTATTATCTGACCAGTCCAGACTGTGAGGGAATAAAGATTAGTGCAGAGTTAAGATTTGTTTTATTAAGCCTTTGGTACTCCTGTTGTCCTGAATACAGATGTGCAATACATATTAAGTCAGATAAATTAGTAAACCGCGTGAAGTATTTTAAAGGAATAGTTTTGAGTTTTTGGAAATAAGCTTGTCACGTCTCGAGTCTTAGCGTTGAATGTTGTCGTCGCCATAAGGTTGCCAGGCAACCAGCAGAGACTCCACAAAGTAACAGCACCCAGCTGAGAAATAGATGAGCACATAACCCCGAATATGAATTCAAAAGGTGTGATCCAGGCAGGCTAACTTCTTTTCAAGTCTTCATGCTAAGCTACGCTGGCTTCAGCTTCATATGTATGAGTGCTCAGCAAGAAAGTATTCATCACAGGGCACATAGAGAGAAACAACCGTTCACATTCACATTCACACCTTTGGGCAATAACCTGTTCAGTGCATGTCTTTGGACTGTGGTAGGAACACGCAGAAAACTCTCCGTGCATGTAAACCTCCCAAACTACCTTTCTCCTCTTCAGGCCGCTAAAAATTCTTCAAATGAATCAATCAAAGAGAAAAAAAAGATAGCACTTTGGCTGAACTGTTCACAGGGCACGTCCACACTAAGGCTGCGAGCCGTGATGAGAGCTGAAAAATAGACACTGCTCCATTTTAAGAGGGTCAGAGTTTCTCTTGAATAAACTGCAGAGGCTCCTTCTGCTGTCTCCCTCTTGAACACTTTCCCTTGAAGATGTAACCTCTCTGCGGCGTTCATATCGTTTATCTAAATGTCTGATTATAAATGCATGAACGCTGCTGCTCACTTGGTGGATAGGCTCCTTTTATGCAGCCTGAAATACTTTTGGAGCAAAATAGTTTGTTGTTTGTAATTTCCAGTCCTCGGGGGGATAATCACTTGTTTCCACTTCATCTCCAGCATACACGCTGTTGCATCATAGGTTATTAGCTCGCTGGTAAAAAACTTTGAAGTGATCATTCTTTTTTTTTTTTGGCTGCAGGGTCATTGCAAGGGAAAGAATTTATTGTTATGGCCGGATGTGCTCGTAACACTTAAGTTTTCTAAATGAACCCGAAATGTTGTTCAAACTAAAGCTGAGGCTTCTTTCTGTCCCTGACGTGCTGATATTCTCTGTGTGTTCAGATGAGTTTAAAGGCCACTCTCTGCTTCAAGCTGCTCGGGAAGCTGACATGGCCAAAGCTAAGAAGACTCTGGCGTTGGAGATCATCAACTTCAAACACCCTCACACACACGAGACCGCACTGGTACGAAAAAATACACACACTTTACCACACACACTCACAGATTGCCAGACTGGTGCACAGATACGAAGAACTTTTGTTTTTCTGTGTGTGTTAGCACTGCGCAGTAGCGTCGCCACACCCGAAGAGGAAACAAGTGACGGAGCTGCTGTTAAGGAAAGGCGCCAACGTAAATGAGAAGAATAAAGAGTGAGTGCACACAAAACGAGGGGATCAGTATTCTGTTTCTATACAGCTCGGCAAAATGATTTCAGTAGGAGTAGAAGTGCAATGATTCGCCATCGTTTGTTTCTTATCATTTATGGAATTTCCGAAAACAAAGTCGGACACTAGCTGACCGCGTTCATTGCATCTAAAACGGAAACCACATAAATAATGCAACATTGAACACTCACCTTTATCTCCTCCTTCCCTCTGCCTCTCTCCAGCTTCATGACTCCTCTCCATGTGGCGGCAGAGCGTGCTCATAACGACATCATGGAAGTGCTGCAGAAACACGGTGCCAAGGTAAACCACTGTATTTTCCAAATGTTAGTTCATTTTAAGCACACACAAATATGCCGCGTGTTACCTCAGCCATCAGCATTCCTGTATTTGAAAATGATTTGAAATTAATTTTTTGAATGTTTGCCACCTCAAACATCACTAATATTGAAGCACCTTGTCTTGAGGTCTGTGCCCCTCAAGCATCTGCTTATCCACACATGCATAGATTAATATCACTGATGTTTTTATGTTTTCTGTTTTGTTGTCGTCTCCATGTACAGAGCCTGTCCAAAGTAAATGCTTTATAACATTTATTGTGCCTTTTCTGACATGGCGTAACAGAAGAATACCTTTTTAATGTCAAAGTAAATGCTTCTGTGATAAGAAATATCAACATTAAACGTCGGGTTAATCATTTGTCAGACCTCCCTTACTTATAGAGCTGCCGTTTCATACTCTGCATACAGGGTGAAATTCACTGCAGAAGGAGCGCTGATGTATACACAGACCAGGATCAACAAGACATTGTGCATTCAGTTAGCATCATGACTCATCTCATCTCATTACTGGCAAAGATGTGTTACTGTCGCTACTGATACTGACGCATGCACATATTCATATTATGCGCATAACAAGCATCTAGAGATAGATATAGAAATATGCTTAAAGTTTAGGCCATTACAGGAAATAATCAGGACTGCTTTGTCTGGTTTGCAGGCCTGTGATTTGCTGATTCTTTGCAGAATATAGGTGTATGACAGTTACGTATATCAAAACCAAAAAAAAACACTGAGTGAAGAGTTTATACATATTGCCCAGTCTTAGCTATACATGAAACCTAGACATCACTATTAAACTACACTATATGGAATACACTGCCCGTCCAAAAAAAAGTCACTACCTGGACTTAACAAGGTAAATCGGTAAAAGCTTTCCATTGGATAATTACTGCAGTGATTAATATGTTTCAGCTAGCTAAGTTATTTAACCCTAATACTCAAATCTGATTAAGAACTGTCCGACACATTATTAATACCTGGAAGGATAGTGGTGAAACATCATCTTGTGCACATGAGGGTGAGAAGAGAGGCAGATGAAGTAGCACCCATCATCCCTAGTGCCCACCGTGGGGCTGGTGATATGACCTGGGGTCTCTGCAGTTGGTCAGGTCTAGGTTCTGCAACGTTATGTCCCCAAAGAATGAGGTCAGCTGACTACCTGAATATAGTGAATTATTCACTGATGGCACGGGCACATTCCAAGATGACAATGCCAGGATTCATTGTGCTCACATTGTAAGTGAGTGGTTCAGGGAGTATGAGGCTCCCTTTTAACATACGGCTTGGCCACCAGAGTCCAGACCTGACCTCAGCCCCGTTGAGAATCTCTGGGATGTGCTGGAGAAGACTTTGCTGAGCGGTGCGACTCTCCCATCATTAATATAAGATGTCGGCAGAAAATTAATGCAACTGTGGATGGAAGTAAATGTTATGGCATTGCAGAAGCTGATCAAAACAATGCCCTCGCAAATGCGTGCCATACTCAAAGCTAAAGGCAGTCCAATGAAATATCAGAGTGCAACTTTTTTTTGGACGGGCAGTGTATAATATAGGAATAGAAATCTTCCAGGATCATATTTTACATACATTCTTTTTCTCTTAGTTGTAAATAAAGTTTATCACAGTCCACAGAGTTACTTTTATTTACAAATTTACATACAGAACAGCGTACAGGCTGACTATAAACAAAGCTATTTGAGGGTCCAGTACATCCATTTTAGCGAAAATAACTCAGGTCAGAGTTCTGAAAGCTTCTAAAGGTGGATTTTTTATTTTTAAGAAGTCAAGCAGTTTAGGGGGAAAATTGTGTTGCTGAAGATCCTCTCAGATATCATAACACAAAGTATTTTTGTTCGCAGGTGAACGCCCTGGACACGCTGGGTCAGACGGCGTTGCACCGCGCAGCGTTGGCGGGCCACCTTCAGACCTGCAGGCTGTTGCTAGGATACGGGGCAGACGCCTCGCTGGTGTCACTGCAGGGCTTTACTGCTGCTCAAATGGGAAATGAAGCCGTTCAGCAAATACTCAACGGTAGGCCCGCCTTTGTGTGCGTGGGTTGGTGGCTGGCTGGGTGTGCAGATGTGTAGGTGCTGTGTTTTGGTTGCTATGCGCCAGCAAGCAACAGTGGGATTTACTGAAAATCTTTTTAAAAGGTCAGTATTGATAGTTTGAGACTGAAGGTGAAGATTCAACCAACCGATCAACAAACAGCCCAGTCTTTTTTAACTGGAACTGAATACTATGACAGACATTATTGATGTACAGTGAGTGCAGTGATTTTAACGGGATGATGTGTGAAATGTACATATTGACGATTTGAGATGAGATAGATGGAAAAGCTGATCACTTTCACGTCTGTACATTAAATATAAAGCTACAGCCAGCGTCTGGTTAGCTTAGCTTAGCATAAGGTGGAAATAAGGGGGCACCTTTACCTCCAACCATTTTCAGAAGAAAATTCATGTTAACTTTCATGATCATGTGTTTGTGCAAAGCTTTTAATGAACGCTTCTTCAATGTCCTCCTGTGTGTTCTGCTCTGCAGAGAACATCCCGGTGAGAAACTCAGATGTGGACTACAGACTTCTGGAAGCTGCTAAAGCTGGAGACCTGGACACTGTCAAGGTAGCTTGGCTGTACTTTGTCAGCCTTATTTGAAAGTTAGAAGTTACATAAAAACAAAGAAGTTATTCATATCCATTGTGGTAAATATACCCAATATGCACTGCATGGCAGTATACATATGAAACAACCTTCTGTCCAATAAAATAAATCTTTGAGAGATTTCTGTCAAGATCCATTGCATAGGTTTACATTTAAAAGTAATCAAGACCACACCTAAAGTGGTGTGAGGATTAAAGGGTTAAATTATTGAAAAGAGACAATTCATTCCCCTTCAAACAGTCAATATTGCCTTAATTTAAAAAATGGAAATGGCCATAGGGAAAAAAGAACATGACCTCAGCAGCCTTGGTATGTGTAATGACACCAATCCTGGGAAATAATTTGCTCTGAGGGAGCAGAAATCTTTTTTAATTGCCTCATTATGGTTCGGAAATAATGTGGGACCCTGTCCAGAAAGTGTGTGTGGAACTTGACCAGCTGCATGACTGAACACAGGCTGAATTTTATAAACCCTAAAAATGCCTGAACGGGTATATATTACTTTATTGTCCTTAAATCTGTAAAAACTCATTGTTTAATCGGTAATAAAGGATTTTCATTCACAACTGTGAAGCAGTGATACGCAGCAGAAGATGAGGTTGCATAATGTAAATCTGGCTCATTGAAGTTGCTGCCGAGGTTTTTTTTTTTTTTTCTTTTAGTTCTTTCAATGAAAATGGAACAAAATGTTCTGACCTTTGTGACTGCGCTTGTTGCTCTTATGGAGTCCCGGTCAGAGTCATTTTTGTTAAATGTCAGGCGGATATCAAATGTTTTCTGTTCATGTCTTTGTATTGTTGTCCACATTGATTTCAGTAAAGCTGCAAACCTTTCTTCTCGTTAAAGGCCACAGATTTCCTACCATAACGCTCGGTACAATCACAGTCATCGTCCGCGCCGCTCTCCGTGCTGCCCCTGCTAGCAGTTTGATTTGCACCGGGCCCACTCGTGTTAAAAATGTAGGCGCTCATGATGCACTGTAAAATCCCTCGGATAAAACCACCCACCAAATGTCAGGACCCGGGAAGACTCGCTAAAGTATTTGACAGAAGTATTTGGTGTCGAGTGAAAATGTGTCTTTACCCGCGGAGACAGGCAGTAATGGGGTTATCCAGATGAAGAGGGTCTGTCAGTGTCTGAAGTGTGATGCTTTGGCAGGTTGGCAGGGGATTGTAGCAGAACAGACAATGAGCTCTGGTCTGGCTTTCTGTCAGTCTCTTTTTACCTGACACACACACACGCGCGCACACACGGATTGGGGTTATCAGTGTGGCTGAGCTACTGATTGGCGCTTTAAGAAAAATTACACTTTGCACTGTTCCTGTGCTGATTCCTGTCAACCGCTGAGATGTCGAGGTTCAGACTGTGACGGTTATAAAGATGCTAAGGCAGATTGTGTCATTCAGGAACATTCTCTACATCATTCACAGCAGTAAATACAAAATGATGTGCTCCACGATACAGAGGCTGCAGCTACATTTTTAGGATGGCGATGACGTATAATAACAGTGCATCAAGGCGGTCGGTGGCGTAGTGGGTTAAGCAGCCGCCCCATGTATAGAGGCTACAGTCCTCGCTGCAGCTGGCTCCGGTTCGACTCCCGCATCGGACGTCCATTTACTGCGTCTCTCTGCCCCCTGCTTCCTGTCTATCTTCAGCTGTACTATCATATAAAAAAAAGGCCAAAAAAATAATCTTTAAAATTAAAAAAAATAAATAAATAACAGTGCATCAAATGAAAGTGTGGCGATGTGAAATCGGTCGCTCGCAGTGATGAACCCACAAAAAATGATCTCTTCCTTTTAGCTTTAACGGAGCTTTGTTGTCAGTTTCAGCTCATTGTTCAGCTGTCTGACCTGCAACTTCGCTGTTTTTGTTCACTCTCATCGCTTTCATGTCATTGTTTAGCGCCGCAGCAGGCGGCAGCTTCTTCAGAAGAAGAACTCTGCTAAAGGTAAAAATCCAATGCAGGCACAGTAAGAGACTAGCCGGTGAATGTAGCGGAGCCTTAACTAGTGCCAGAGATCAAGAGATCGTCGGAGACACAACAACTGCTGGATGTGTAAAGAGCGTGTCTGCCCATATATATCATCTTCAAAGGTGGTATGCCATTAGTGTGTTCACAACCTCTTTCCCCTGCCCCCTAGTGGCCGAAACAAAACCAGTTATTGTATGTTTCATTCATGGGCACAGACTAAAGGCTGCTCCCAGCATGTTGTCTTTATCTAATGCAAATTTAAAAGAGATTTATCTCTTTGATATAATAAAGTTTCTGATAGCTGGTGCAAATGGAGTTTTAGTCTCTTGAGGACTGTTTTCACATTCTGTAGGTTAAACTCACTTTGGTTTAGGGCTGCGGGGTTTATTCTCATTATCGACCAATCATTTTGTAGAAAATGTGAAATTTACTTGTTAGACTTCCCCACAGCCCAAGTGGAAGTCTTTATATGTCCTGTTTCATCAGACTGGCAGGCCAAAACCCAGAGATGTTCTGTTTGCTATCATGTATGCCAAAAGAAAAGCATCGAATCGTCAGTTTTGAGAAGCATGTTCACCCTACACATTGACTAAAACAATTATTCAATGATCTAAATTGTAACCTATTCATTTTCAGTTGACAAAAGTTGGTTATTACTGATAATTGCTGCTCGATATGGAGTCCTTTTGACTCTGTGTGAACATGAAGATACTGGACACTGTTCTTGTCATGTCAGCCAAGCACAAAGAAAATCAACTGTTTTCTAGCTGCATCCCAATCGTCTCTCATTACTGGTATAAATAACTCCGAAAGAAGCGTTCAGAAGCTCCGGCACAGACTGGAATTGATCCATAAATGACCCCATGTCATCCTGCCCACACCAGAAAGTCTCTACGTGCCATCTACAAGTGTCTGCAAGTTTAACCGCGCCCGCCCGATTCAGTCAAAACTAATTATGTCATTTTTATTGTGTGCAGAATTCAAATGCCACTCACCTCGGCGCAGAAGCTTTCACAAACAGAAGCTCTGCTGCAGATGAAGTGAGAAATAATGGCTTCAGATTGAGGAATAAGTCTGCCAGCAGGATGTGTCATTTTATTTCCTGTAAAACATCTTCTTGGAAAGTGGCTGAGATGAACTTTAAAGTAAACATCCCGCTGTGTCTCATCTCAGTTCTGAGCACGGGTGTAATTGGGTCTGAATTAACGGAAAAATGGTGCTATTATTTTCTGTGTACAGCAGCAGAGCAGTTATCTGCCTCACTTCACCAGACATGCAGTTTACTCAACTTCATTAATAACTCCAGTATTGTTGCTCCCTAAAGTTCCTTTTCTCATAATTCATTTCACAGACGTATCTTTCTCTGTTTTTGTTTCTTGTTTCTTACGGTCTCTCAGAAGTACCGGTTGTCATGTTTGACGTCGGTTTCAGTTCGTCGGGTTTATTTTTCAGAGAATAAGAAGGATGATGTGAACTTTAGAGTCTGGGTGATACATCATTTCCTACAGGACGTATCCTATTTATTTATTCATTTTGTCAGTCGAGAGTCTACAGTGACGCTAGCAGCTCTGGGCTGCTTTAAGCTAAATGCCAGCCACTTCTAAGTAAATCTAAGTAATTATCATCAGAAGCAAATAACAGTAAAACGAGTTCAGAGAAGAAACGAAGACTAAACCTGCAAAATTCTGAATGATTAGATTTTATCAGAACATGTCTGGTTTCCTGCCAGTCACCTTTTTTCTTTTTCAGATCTTCATCATTCATAATGATCGGTTATCTTCAATAAGGAAATGCTGTTGTTGCACTTGAACATTAAAAACAAGACTGCGTTTGCGTGTCTGCACTTGATGGAAAGAAACGCTTCAAATGATCCTTTCAATCAAATCTTCCTCCAGAGGAACTTTTTAAAGCTAAATAATAGAAACAATTATGGAAATAAATCTTGATTGTAATTGCTCCGCGATTGGTTATGCAGCCGCAGAGAATAGATTTATGTCTTTGTGGCTCTTTGGAAGATTAGCTCTTTAATTTGAAATTCATTTTGATCTTTTGTCTTTGTCTCTTTCCAGTCGTTGTGTACGGCTCAGAATGTGAATTGTAGAGACCTGGAGGGACGACACTCCACTCCTCTGCATTTTGCTGCTGGCTACAACAGAGTGTCCGTGGTGGAGTACCTGCTGCACCACGGCGCAGACGTACACGCCAAGGACAAAGGGTGTGGTACTTAAGTTGTGGCAAACATAAGAGTGAACATTAACGTTCGTAGCAGAGTTATGAAAAACAATGTACTCGTGTAAAGCTGTTGTTTTCCCTTTACAGGGGTCTGGTTCCTCTCCATAACGCCTGTTCGTACGGTCACTACGAGGTGGCCGAGCTGCTGGTCAGACACGGAGCCTCAGTCAACGTGGCCGACTTGTGGAAGTTCACGCCGCTCCACGAAGCCGCTGCCAAGGGCAAATACGAGATCTGCAAACTGCTGCTCAAGGTTAGACCTGTATTTTCATCTCCTAAGTCATCGGCAACCTTTGTTTGATTAATCACCTTTCGAGCCACTCAGCAGCTGTCACAGCCATGAAAATCAAAGCTGCAAAAGGCAACTCTATACACATCTTTATCAGCCTGACGTAAAGTTGGTTGAAGTACATGAGGCTATCGACCTCCGCTCCGTCTGCTTAGACTGTAACCGGACGGTATATCAGTGAATTATATTCGTTTGCTGGAAAAAGCTGGACTCATGAGTTTGACGTGTTTTCCTCTGTTGTCTCTCTTAGTATCAAACACCGCACCAGCCACATTTGCAAACATTAGCAAGCTGTTCGCATTTACCATACAGGACTTGGGGGTGTGTTGAAGTCTGCAGGATTTAAAATATTTAAATTCTGATGCTGTTTTCTTGGTGCAGCGTTAACACTCTGTAAACACACCTTTATACCTTTCTACATACAGCTTCAAAAGAAAGCATTCACAAGACATGTCAGACTCCCAGACAGTAATCCGTTCTGCCATTTAATACGAAAGCTGGTCAGTATCATCTGTTGCTAATGTAACAAATGACATCAGGCGCCTTGTGCCCCCTGTGTGTTACTCATCGTGTAAATTAACAGTATGGATCTCATTAGAGCCCTTTAATTGGCCTGCCACAAGCAGGCAGTCAGGATGCGCTCACCAATCAGACTACGCGGCTGAAAATATCTGCTGTGAGGTACCCGATCGTCACATCTCGTAGAGTCTAAATAAGTCCTGCGAAATGTTACAGTTTCGCAGCTGAAATGTGCTTTTGTTTTTCTACCATAATCACCTCCAGACAAGGCTCCATCACCACTGTGCTGTTGCCATATGGCGGCGCATAAATTATTATTAGACTCAACACTGTTGAATTCATGCCCATGAACGCACGCGGCAAAGAAAGCGCACACCAGCTGCAGGCAAAATGTGTTGCTTCGAGACTTATTATTATAGAATTTCTTCACCGTCATCGCACAGTGAGACTAAGTGTCGCACAATCTGTGTCAGGTGCACTTAAGGAAATGAAAAAACAAAACAAAACTTACATTTTATAACCAACAATGCACAAAACAGTGTGAAGGATGTGTATGTGATGTTGCTGGGATGATAGTTGCGGTCGATGGGAGTGGGCAGTGGAGGAGTGAAGGAAGGTGACAGCTCTGGGGGAAAAGCTGTTTCCTCAGTCTGACTAGTGTGACTGTACAGCTATACGGAGGACGCGTACAGGCTGGTGTGGGTGAGTCTGTAGAAATGTTGAGTGATTCCATGGGGGCCAGCATTCTGTGATTTGAAAGGGACTGACAATAATTCTGGGAATTTACTGTATTGTTGAAGTAATTTATCAAGGAAAAAATGAGACATTTCTTCTGGCTCCTCAAATGTGAAAACGCCCTGCTGTTCTCCGTTATCCGTCCACCTGTTGTTGTGCACATTTGCTGTTTGCACAAGGCCCAACTAGAAACGCTGAAAAAAAATAAATAAAAAACTCAGCATTGCAAAAAAGTTGTTATGCTTCACTGAGGAAGAAGAGTAGATGTTTCGACAAAATAGAAATGAAAACAGACCAACGGCAAATAAATCACGACTAAAAATTGCAGCAGATGAAAACAACGAACAACATTCATATAGAGGGATGAGGAGCCTGAGGAGGCGTCTGACTGGGGGATCATGATGTGCCAAATTTCTAATATCCAGACAAAAGATGGCATCACCATAGTATAATGGACAGCATATGTGCAACCTCACTCACATGTTTCTGAAGCTCAAAAATTGTGCCTCTGTCCGTCGCTATGTTGGTAGCCTTTCCTCTTCCGCCTCCTGGCTAATCTAAAAATTGATAGCAGACCTGAGGCGGGCTGAATAACTCCTGGGTACTCAAACAAACCATCTGCTGTTAATTATGCATAACTTCAGGTCTAACTATAATATGAACAGGTAACTTATATATAATATAGTATATAGATATAATAATTATTCTAATGAATAATTGGTCTGGGGAACGTGCTGTGTTCATTGTCTTCAGGAAATAAAGTGTTTGCTGCGCTTCTTTCATCGCCACTTCCCAGCGTGCAGCTGTGTGTTTATAGTGAAAAGAGGCCCGCACCACGTGGCTTCCTCGTGTTTCGGCTTAGTCGGAGCACAGCCGTGCTTTGAGGCGCAAATTATGAAGTTTATGGAGGCTACCTCGCTAAGAGTAATGGTGTGAAAATGCTGAGGTAAAATCTATTATTTAACATTCCATTATAGAGTATGTGTGAAAGGCAGCTTGACATACTGTTACACATGATTGCCCCAAAGGCTGATATTGATCCAAACTGGAGGAAAGAGGAAAGAAAAGAAAAAAATAAAAAAAAAAGAAAAACTTTGTGATTATGAGGGTAAATGCCAGAGGACAGACTATTAATAGTTGACTTGGCACTGGACTAATACAGACAGGTTGCAAAGAAAAAACCTGAACAATGAGTAGAGACATTTAGAAAATGTGGAGAGCATGAGCGGTCACTGCACCTGTAGTAGATTTTGGACCGACATCTTGGCGCACTCCAGTATAATCATCACAAATTGAGTATCTTTTTATATGTAATGATCCAGAGACTCAAATCTGTGTTAAAGGCAGCTTTATGTTGCTTTTTCTTTTAATCTGCATGGCCTGCAACCTCCAAGGCAATGTTTATGATGCTCATGAAGACTGATGCCGCTACTGTCCTTGGTCATAGCGACGCAGTTAGCACACGTCCAGGAACACCATCTGCCCGAGCAGCTTTGTTTGTATTCATTCAACGTAAGGCTCACTTAACTTAGTGTGAGTTTATCACAAGCAGTTGTTCGTCCTCGTCTTTGTTGTTCCGTCCAGCATATCTGTGCAGCTGTCGAGGTCCGTTCCCCTTGTCATTAGCTTTATCGTTACAGTAGCAGCAAACAAAACGTATTTCTCAATGTCGGCGCTGGAGCTTCATGCGCAGATAAATCCCAGTCAGTGCTCTCCAAACAGTCCTGGAGTTCAGAGATACAGAAGCTCCCCGAGGCCACACTTTTAATAAGAGGTCTGGAGGCAGAGGTTGGAAATGCAGACAGATGATCGATTGTTCAAGGTGGTGGGAAGGTTTGGCATTTTTCCACTCCGGTTTGAAAATCCTCACACTGCCGAATTTCAGTTTGGTTTCCGAGCTTGTGTTTGTGATTCCTGCGCACACATGGCAGCGCCCTCATTTCGCCTTTAACTCACACATGCACACAAGAAACACAGTGTTCCCACATTTTGCTGCTAATCTGCCATGGCCTCAGGATGTAACTGTTCTCCCTTTTTGAATAAACTCTTCCAGAGTTCGACAGTCGGTTTTCTTTTGTCTCCCGTGTTTGTAGTCAACTTTCTATTGTCCCTTTTTTGTGTCGAGTTTGTGCTCAGAGTACAACTCTGCTGCATTTGCTTCCAAGGCTGTGATATTCTGTATGAGTCATCCACGCATATCACGCATATTAGCATTTTCTTTGTTAGGAAAGAGGCGGAAAACACAGACTGAATTTCTCCTCGATTACAGGAGAGTCTGTCTTCTTCGCACTTGGCATGGAGCGTGTGAACTCGCGTGATCTCGGCTGAATGTATTATCGTCTTGCACGTGTGGATCAAGCAGTGCGAAATCTGAGCTTCTATAGGTAGTTTTTTTTTCTTTGTTATCACTGTTCATGTTAAATACAGCTCTGTTGCGTGTTTGTAGCCATGCTAGCAGCGTGTCAGTCGGTTGCGACTGAAATATCTCAATTATTGGATGGATTGCCATGGCATTTGGTGAAGATATCCATGGTGTCCAGATGATAAATCCTAACTCATAACCATCAGCCTGAACTTTGGCTTTAGTGATAACTAATATATTCTATAGTATTAGCATGCTAACGTGCTAAACTAAGATGGTGGACATGGCAAACATTACAGCTGCTTAATCAGCAAAAATGATAAACGGGTTACCTCCAATGATCCAGATCATTTTTCACAAGAGAGAACGTACAGGTTCTGTAAATGGAAAGTCTTTCATGAACTGAATCCACCAGAATAGTAACTAAGCCAACATTCATTTCTATATAAATGTTCCAATTATTTCCTCAATGGGTCTCTTTTCTAATTTTCCTGGATAGAGAATAAATAATAGTCAGAATGTGATTGCATCAGCAGCAAAGAGATAATAGAAATGAAGATGTGGGGCAGACACACGGGCTCAGAAACATTTCAAAAAAGGAACACAGCCATGAGAGACGTATAACGGACAGTTTCAAGCCAGCAGTGGATGCTCAGGGGTGTGTTCCCGCAACATTTTAATGAGTGGATTTCAAAACTCCCAATCAAATGACAAGTTGAACTCTGACCTAGGAGACAGTTGAGTGATGAAAATGTCTGCTGCTCCCACCCCCCAGCCCCCCACCCCCCAGTCTCCAGGGTTTGTGGTGTTTTCCACTTCACTAGATGTCCTGTCCTCACCTTTCTCTCTCTCTTCTTCTCTCTGGTGAATTACCTTCATCCGATTCTCGCTCGTCACTTGTCATCGTCTCTTCCTCATCTGACTAAAACTCCTCCACTGGGGTTTAAGCAGTAAGGGATTTTGAGGAAGAATATTTTCTAAAATTAAGTTTTGTGCCAGCCTTTAGTCTCTAATACTTTATGCTCCGCATTTTGATTACAAGCACTGTCTGCATTTTTGATGTTGGTGTGTAAGGACACATGGCAGATCACATCATTTCTTCAACAACATTCTTGCTCCATCTTTTTTTTCCTCCACTATTTCGGCCTCTTCTCTCTCCAGCATGGGGCAGACCCGACCAAGAAGAACCGTGACGGGAACACACCTTTGGACCTGGTGAAGGACGGGGACACTGACATCCAGGACCTTCTGAGAGGAGACGCCGCGCTGCTCGACGCCGCCAAGAAAGGCTGCCTGGCAAGGGTGCAGAAGCTATGTAGCCCCGACAACATTAACTGTCGGGATACGCAGGGACGCAACTCAACACCTCTGCACCTCGCAGGTAACACGCGCGTGTGCTCACAGACACACATTTACGGGTCATTTTAATTACCACCTCTCTAAAGCGAGTGAAGCTCACTGTGCAGACACATTAAAATGAAGGACAAAGCCAGAGGTTTTTAGTTACTGTTTGAAGGATTTAAGCTTCTCTGGACATGGTGCATTTGCTGGTGCCAATCATTCTGGCTGCAGTATCTCAGAAACAGCCAACTTCCTGGGATTTTGGCTCAGTGCAGTGCCAGGAACAAGACAGTAAACACTTCCAGACAGCTAAGGTCCCGAGGACAAGAAATACTTTTTAATTTTTTATAGACAGTCAGGCTGGGACTACTTAGCAATTCTTAAATTATTTTTCATAACACCATTTTTGATCGTCATTGAGCATAAGGGTTAGCTTACATTCTGGTCACACTTAGCTTACTGCTGCTCGATCGTTTTATGTGGACACTGAATTGTTAATGTCACCATGGAGTATGAGCTCCTTAATGTCACCACCAGACCACGATGTCATAGTTACAGAGCCATGTGCTTTTATAGGCATGTTAGCCAGTTAATAATTCAATTCAATTTTACTTACAGGTATATAATTGAAGTTCTCTCAGGATGTGTTTCATATGGATTATGTCTAAATCATACTCTTTATAATGTTATTTACCAACAATTCTGGCAATAAGCAAGTACTAGACAACAGTGGCAAGGAAAAACATCCATATAAAAAAAACTTGATATCTGTCTAATGGCAATCCAGAGACAAAACATATACACATTCATATAGTCAAAACAATAGATTAGATTGGGTTAGTAGATTGGTTAATAACACTTTCTTCTTTGGTCTGACAAACTCAGAACACATTTATTCTTACTTTACACACACTGTAACAATGTTTTATAGTAAAGGAAAAACAGAAACAATACAATTTGCTAAGAAAGGAAGAGATGCTGGAGATGATTTGTAAAAACTAAATGGGATAAATTACAGTAAAAACCGTCAGGGATATGGCAGAGTAGATGATAACTGAACGGCTCAGACAGAAATGGTCCCTGGCAGTTTAGCAAGCACTCGGGACGACCGGGAGACCGCTGCCTCAGCATCTCAGGCTGTGCTCTGGCTCATAGGGATCAACATGGTTGAAATATAACTGGGAGCCTGGTCATGCAGTGCCTTAATAGTTATCAGCCGGATGATAAAATTAGTTATGAAATGCACGGAGAGCCAGACGTGTTGCTTTTTCCTCGTCATTGTTAAGCGCCAGGGCTGCAGCGATTTGGATAAGCTGAATAATGAGCATCGCGGTAGACGAATCTCTCCCAAGCTGTGTGCAATTTCTTTTGAATGGCAGATGACTCAGCGGTGATTAGACAGGAGCGGTGAAAGACGGTGTGCCGAATGAAAGGATGTCCAAATTGGATGAATTGAGTTTTTTTTAACGTTCGGGCCACCTAGTTCTTAGCGCCATATTTTTAAAGAAAAGGTTTGATATTTTGGGAAATAGACATTTTCTACTTGTTGGACTTGTTAAGTTCGACTCAAAAGACCACACGGTCATAGTTTAGTTTACTCTATATATTAAACTAGTAGCTATAGCATCCTGTTATGACCTTGGGTCACCTACAAACTTCATGAAGTTTTAAAATCCTGATAGAAGAGATACTTGAGGTCCTCAGAGGTGCACACCCATCATATCCTTGTATTTATTCAGGATCTGATCATGATAACGTCAGCTTCAGAGATAACAAGAGAGAGAGTGTAGCACCTCACAGGCATAAACACACATAAACACAGTACATAAATATCTTCAAACCGTTTATATTTAGATATTCCTTCTTTATTTTTTTTATCTTTGTGCTAATCATGAGCTTTGTTAAATGATGAGCACAAATCTGACATGAACGATGTGAAGATTACTTTTGATTACCGTAATGACTTTAGTTACTTTGCAGCTTGCTTAAAGTCTGTGTAAAGGTAATTATGAGATTTCTTTCAAACACATTAAATATGTTGAAGGCAGTTGCTGAAAACAAAGACTTTAAATGATATATCACTGAAATGTGGAGTTAGAGGTTAAAACAGTTTTTCGGTCCAGGATTTTGTGGGCGGTCCTTAAAGGGTTTTAAAGTACTTCATGTTTTCCCAGTGTTTCTCCTTGTAATCCACCTCTGGTGGGGAAGCTAATTAGCCTTTGTCTTCTTATATGCATTTTTATAGAGAATTTCACGAGCAGACTAGCTTCCATATGATGATAAAGTTTGTCTTAATTAGAAAAAGTTTCGCGGCATGACGGGCAGTTATGAAAAGTGCTGAAAAACACTTTGAAGGGCTGTGATTTTTTTTTTTTCAGCGATCTGACCACTTAGACACACACCCACACACCCTCTGCCTTCATGTACTTGCTCATGAAAGGAAGAGATGATTATACACTGTCACACCGCAGCTGATGTAGGCTGACACGTCTTTCTCTCCCTGTTTCCTTCTCTCTCATTACCTGGCTACATTTTTGTTTCTCCTCTTTTTCTCCGTTTATGTCTCATCCGTCATCTTTCTTTCTCTCCGTCCCACTTTTCACCCACCCCCCCACCCCACCCACCACTCTCTAGCCGGCTATAACAACTTGGAGGTAGCAGAATATCTGTTGGAACATGGAGCTGATGTGAATGCACAGGACAAAGGCGGGCTGATACCTTTACACAATGCTGCTTCGTACGGGGTAAGACACACACACACACACACACACACACACAAGCACACACACACACACACACACACACACAAGCACACACACTACAGGCTTGAGTTCACAAGCTCTGCTCAGTGATGGTGCACTATGTTTTAGGATGAATCTCATATCCAATATAAGTGTGACGAAAGTGTGAACCCTTCAACTTAGTGCTGAGACAGCCAGCCGAATCAGCTCTTACTTGATGAAGCCACAATTAATCAACGGCCATTTGCATAAGCGACTAATTGGTTACTAATTTCAAAAGCTCATGATGCTTGCTCATGTTTTTATCAGCATATTATAAATTGACTTGCATCCTTTTAAATGGAATACCTTTACATCACCGTGGCCTCTGGGATGTGTGATGTGTTCAAATGAAGATTTGACTTCCATTCTTTAGTCTCGTTGTGCCTCAGTTTGTAGTGTAGTTTGTAGCTTATAACTGGATACTGCAAACTGCTTGTCAGTGCTTTAAATTCTGTTTTATTGGACAGTAATTCTATATTTAAATGAGCATTACAATCATTATTATGTCTGCATGTAGTTTTCTTTTATCTGCCGTTATATCTCAGTCACAGTTTCCTCATAGTCAGACAGCATTCCTCTGCTGAAAGAGTCATGAAACACATGTCTGAATGAAAAATTGATGAGCTTTGCGTTTTGGAGACACACACACACGCCACACGTACACATTTAAGCATCACCCGCTGGTACTGGAAACAAGCTACATTGTGTTTGACGTCGATGAGGGAAAAGACCTGGAAAAGAAGTGTAGGAGAGGAAGGACCGGTGGGAAAACAAGAATCATGGTGGAGTTAATAATTCACACAATTTCTGTTCCAGAGCATCCCACATATTACATTTTGTCTGATCAGGATTTTTTTAGCACTCATTCACCAGATTTCACGCATTTCCTCTTGAGAAATGGCTTTATTGCTTTCGTCTGTTTTTCTCCTCTCACCACCTCCTCTCATTTTGTATCTCTCTCCTCTGCGTTCGTCTCTGCTCTTTCTTCTTCCTCTTTCATCCTTTCCCTCCCTCCGTGTCCGTCACCATCCTTTCTCTTCCTCACCTCCACCTCTTCTCCTCTATCAAGCACGTGGACATAGCCGCCCTGCTGATCAAGTACAACACGTGCGTCAACGCCACAGACAAGTGGGCCTTCACGCCCCTCCACGAAGCGGCCCAGAAGGGGCGGACTCAGCTCTGCGCTCTGCTACTGGCCCATGGTGCCGACCCCACCATGAAGAACCAGGAGGGACAGACGCCTCTGGACTTGGCAACGGTGCGAAAGGGCTTTCTTTGTGTTTCTTGTGTTTTCTTTATATCCTGGGGTCATGCTTAACTCTTCAGACAGTGGAGCGCCATAAAGAAAGTTTGGAGAAATGTGGATGGCAGAACAGGTAGCTTCCAAACACCTCACACCCTTACTAAGCCTTGTGTTTCGACTTGTTTGACTGTGGTACCATAGTTTGAGAGAACAATGTGTCACCGCAGCGTGTGATCTTTTTTTATATTAGCCCACGATTCTGCCACGTTTTAGAGAAAACCAAAAACTATGCTGCAAGCACTGCATGCTTAATATGAAAATTTAACGACAATTTAAATGAAAAATGTTTAAATTTGTATTATGTACAATCACAGATTCAACTTAAGGGATCAGCCACTCCATTCTTTTAGTCAGTGTTATGAAGATAATAGTGTTTTGTTGTTGACCTTACATTAGTCAACCCTTGAGAGAGAAAAAACACTCATTAGCTAAATGTTACAAGAATAGCTTAACAATTACCGTATTTGTCATCTGTAGGCACGTTGGCCACAGTTCAGTAAAAGTCGGCACGGTCTGGAAGCTTCTCATTTGTCTTAATTTAACAATCCTCTAACCTGAAATTTGATGGTTTGTTGTTTGGTTTAATTGGTTTCGGGTCGGGGAGCATGTCGGCTAGCAGAGATAAAGTTTAAAAAGATGGAAGAAGATTTATTTGTAACCCGTTCAAGTGCTGCCGTCTCACAAAGTGCCAGCAAAAGTGTCTTTGACTTTGACTGAGATAACCACCAGAGAAGAAAATAGTTCAGGTCACTGCAGCCCTGAACTTTGTGCAAATATTGTACAAACAATGAAGCAAACAGTTTGTTTTAGGTGGAGAAGCATATGTGGAGTACATAAACAGTTCATTTCATCATGCATCATGTCGCCTGTTGCAGGCCGATGACATCAGAGCGCTGCTGATCGACGCCATGCCGCCAGATGCCCTGCCAAGCTGTTTAAAACCCCAGGCCACTGTGGTGAGTGTCCACACACACACACACACACACGTGCAGACAGAGGGGCCCTCAGCTGAAACATATTATGCGTCCGCTGTAACAAATCACAGCTAACGGACTGAGCTGAAGCACATTAAGTTTGAGGGTCGAAGTTGAAGTCAGCTGAAGCGTCATGGCTGGAATCCTTCAAACTCTCGGTTTCAAGTTCTCACTTAACATGTAAGCGCTTGAACGCATTTGAGCTGTCAGATGAAGTGGGAGAGATGAAAGCAGCTGAAATGTCAGATGACTTATAAGCAATGAAAGCAGTTGAATCATCGTTTAAAGCGCAACAGATCAAAGCAGCTGAACTGTCATGTGAAGAGTTGAGTGGAGAGAGTTGAAGTGTAAAAAGTGTGAAATGAAACCGGTCTGCAGTGTGATTCGACGTACTGTCCCTCGTCTCCTCCACTCTCAGGTGAGCGCAAGCGTGGTGGGCACAGGTGCGGCAGGCGGCGTGGTCATCTCTCCCTCCCCATCCCCGTCCTGCCTGTCCGCAGCCAGCAGCATAGACAACCTGACCACGCCCCTCAGCGACATCACGGTGGGCGGGGCCACCGGACCAGCGGACGGAGCGTCGGGCTCTGACAGGAAGGAAGGAGAGAGTACGTACAAACGTCCTAAAGCAGAGGCCGCCTCTTGTGCCTGTATAGGTGTAACGGATGTAAAGTATAACAGCTGGCGTTCTGCTGACAACACTGTGTCTCTGCAGCTCTGCTCGACATGACCATCAACCAGTTCTTGAAGAGTCTAGGGCTGGAACACCTCAGAGACATCTTCCAGAGGGAACAGGTAAAGATACACACACGTTTATTTTCTGGTGACAAGTGAGAGGGAGCAGCAAAACGTCTGACGAAGTGGAAAGACTTTTATTTCATTTTTTTTTCATTTTCTTTTATTTCATCTGCGTTTTTCTCTTTTGTTTTTCTTCCACTTTATGTCAGTTTACTCATTCTGACTGGAATATCTCAACAACAGATGTATTATCATAAAGAAATGTTTAAAAATTCATGTTCCCCTTAGGATGAACTGTAATAACATGATACATCGTGAACATTTTATCTAGCATCAACATTTTAGTTTGTCCGACACTTTTATGGATTATTATGGCAAGTTTCATGGCTAAACAGCTGTAAGGCTAATGGCATTCCCATTAGCTTGTGACAAATCTTAGCATGCTAACACGCTAAACTTAGATGGTGATGACGATAAACGTCACGTCTGCTTTGCATCCGCGCCTTAGCGTTGTCGCTGTGAGTGTTCTGGCACTGGCATTTAGCTCAGAGCAGAGACTGGCACCAAGTAAAACAATAGCAGGGAGGGACAGCAAAAGCACACCGACGGACAGAGTGAGGGGGGTGCTGGGAAGAAAAAGGAAAAAAGACAGAGGCGTGAGGAGAAAGATGGAGAAACAAGAAGGACAGAGGGAGACGAGGAGGCAGATTGGGTAACAGAAAGGGGAGAAAAGAGGCAGAAATAGAAAGCAAGACTGAAAGGTGACAGCGGGCAAAAGGCTAAGCTTAGAAGGAAGTGTGGGAGCAACAGAGGATACGTGTGTGCACGTGTGTGTTACATTTATTCTTGGTGGCCCCAAAGGGAAACGAGTATTCATATGAATGAGCGTGAGGCTGGCTGTTAATGGAAAAGTCCATTTTTTATTCTAGGAGAACACAAACAAACGCTCAGAGTTATAACAGAAGTATATATTGCTTCAAGTGATTTTACATAATAAGAAAGTCACTGAGTCATGCTCGTGTTAGAGAGCCTGACAGCTGTTGGAATGTGCTCCTTCTTACATGGTGGGTGTAGCAGTCTGTTGCTGATGGAGCTGCTTACCACAGCCTCATGCAGGAGGCGAGTTGAGTTGTTCATGACGGGTGTCAGCTCTGCTAACATCCTCCTCTCCCCCACGTCCTGTGTGGAGTCCAGGGGGCAGTCCAGGCAAGAGCCGGCCTTCTTGACCAGTTTGTCTTTTCTTGTCTCCCTCCGTGCTTCACCCTCCCCCAGTAGATGCCACCACAGAAACTTTTAAACAAAAAGGTCCTCTGGAGAGTGCAGGACTCTCCAAAGGACCTCAGTCTCCTCAGGAAGTGGAGACGACTTTGGCTTTTTTCGTACAGGGCGTCTGTGTCGTCAGACCAGTCCAGTTTATTGTTAAGGTGAACACGCAGGGATTTGTACGCTCCCACCAGTATACAGTGTCAGCTGTATGATGAATCGCTCGTAATCGACCGTGAATCCTTCTTCTGTTCCTTCTGTAAAGCCTCACTGCTGACTTGTTTGTTATTGTAGAAGAGGATTAGTAGTAAACCATTTCTAACATACTATACTGACAAACTATGAGGATTGGCCCTTATTGACCGTCTAGGTTTATAGAAAATATGCAGTAGTTTTGCATCGAATTAGTAGATATTCTTCAGTTGTATGTTCCAGGGGCCAGTTGCTGTGATGCTGCTTTTCCTCTGATGAAATTTAAGAAGGTTTGAAGCGTCGGCGAGTGGTGACAACAAGGCCGATGTGCCACTTTCATTCGGTTTTTGGCGGCTACATCAAATCGGGTGTGACATAAGCTGTTTGCTCTGTTAGAGAGATCTCGCATGTGTGTTTAGGCTGTGATGATTTACACCTGTAGCAGTGATCCCAGCCCAGAGGAACATGGGTAAAGGTTTGCATCTGAAAAGCGGAGTTATCTCCGGCTCCAGCATGAGTCTCATCTCTGCTCTCGCTGAACATACTTGCACACTCCGCCATCTGCAATTTGCATACCAATGGCTTGATTACTGACATTCATTCGTTGACCTTTTCTCCGTGCGGCTTCTGTCGTTCGCTCATGAATATTTGTCAGACCGATTGTCTCTGCAGTGTGTCTTAGATGTTTGAACTCAGCATTGACTGCTGTCACCATTAAACTTTGACGGTTAAATATAACGTTGTTATAAAGTATAACAACGTTTCATTTAGTCGTCAGACGTATAAATACAAATATAGATACAGATAATATTTATTGCCTGTCATGATTATAAACCGCAAGCAGGACTGACTGACTTGTTTGTTGTTACCGGGCAGATTTCTCTGGATGTGCTGGCAGACATGGGTCACGAGGAGCTGAAAGAGATTGGCATCAACGCTTACGGTCACAGACACAAGCTCATCAAGGGCATCGAGAGGCTTCTGGGAGGGCAGCAAGGTCAGGAAACACACACGCACAACTGCAAGCTCAACTGCTCCAGACTAAAATATAAAACACAGTTTGTGTTTAGATGTTCTTGATGGGAATCTTCAAATGAACAGCAATGGAAATCAAAACATGATGATTTTACTCCGCACAATAAAGTTAGTCATAGTGATAACGTAGAGAAGCTGCTTTGGTTCAGCCTCTTTTTTATTTGATTTGATTCATCCTGTCCCTGATCCACTTTCAAAATCTGCGTCTGCAGGTGGAAACCCATACCTGACGTTCCACTGCTCCAGCCAGGGCACCGTGCTGATCGACCTGGCGCCGGACGACAAGGAGTTCCAGTCAGTGGAGGAGGAAGTACGCAAACACACTTTTACCCACACATCTAGGCTCACAGACGCGTCACGCGCACTTTGCGGTTATCCACTTTACCACACAACCGCTTTGGCGTTGCGTAACGTTTTCTAGGTTGATTTTCAACATTAAACCTGAGCATGCCCATCATTAGTGATTTCAACCATCTGGCAAGGGACACAACACTCTGGACTCCCTATCAGCGAGCGCACGGCTGACTGTATTTCTGTTCTAAATGAAAGCAGTAATTCAAAGAGACAGCGGTTATCAATCTGAATGGGCTGAAAATTAATGAGGACCATCAGATGTTAAGAGAAATTTAACAGGCAATATAAGCTGTAATTTTCACTTAAAACTTGAGAAATGATTGGCGTGACGTCTCTGCAGACTCGGAGTTTGAATTGTTAATCGGGGTGGACACTCGATGTCACTTGTGAATATGAAAACACTCCAGGGCTACCGAGGCTTTAAAAAATATATGACTCATCAATCTCCTCCTAATGCCAATGCTGTCCAGAGAGCTGTATGAATCACACTTTATGTCACATTCACATGATATATGGGAACTGCATTTCATTAGCATGTTTTATCCCACACGTTTCCCATTTTAACCTTCAAAAAAAAAAAAAAAATCCTGCACAGCGTGGGTAGTTCTGATTGTTCGCTGTCTGTTTATTTCCTCCTCAGCTGCAGAGCACCATCAGAGAGCACCGCGACGGAGGCAACGCAGGTGGTGTCTTCAGCCGGTACAACATCATTAAGGTGTGTACTCGACACGCACGCGCGCGTTTTTTTCTTCCTTTGATTTGAATTCACGTGCTTGTCTCTCGTTATTTAACTCATCTCTCTCTCTCTCTCTGTTCTGCAGATTCAGAAGGTCGTGAATAAGAAGCTACGGGAGAGATACGCACACAGGCAAAAAGAAATAGCGGACGAGAACCACAACCATCACAACGAGCGGATGCTCTTTCATGGTAATTTAACACGCGGCTCGGCCGCTCGGGCTGGTTCTCGTTGCTTCGCCTTCACTTTTCTGTGACTTGTTTTTAATGCCTTTCTCCCCCCATAAATACAAAAACTTTATTGTCCACAATGTGGAAATTTGTCTTCAAGACAAGTCATAAAACCAACTCACAATACACAAGTCTACAGTATAAACAAAAAAAAAACTGCAGCAAAGTCGGGGGCAGCACCCCATATCCCATGTATCAGATCCCAGTTTCATTTATTACCTTGACAGCTCTTAGGAGAAAAGATTTCCTGTAGATATTTCTACTAGCTATCGGTAATCTATAACGTCTCACTGATGGTTGAAGTTCCACTTCACTGCACAGTGGGTGAGAGGGGTCGTTAATAATTCTGTCAGCTTTGCTTCTTAAGAGTTCATCACACATTCTTCTTTACCAACATTCAGCTCCTGCGTATTCTGAAAAGGTGTTGAGCTGCCTTGAAATATGGTGACGCAACCAAAAGTCTGTATAGTGATCGTAAGTCATGACAGCTTCTGTATTATTTTGAAAAGCTGAGGAGTTCCTGGCTTCACTCGAAGATAAATCAGCATCTTCTACAGCAACAGCCTCCGCAGAGTTTAACAAGGATTACCTTACGTCACTGTAACTCTGCTTCGTCCATATCCGTCAAACTCAAAAGGCAGTCACGTTGACCTGTTGAAGGAGACCAAAGGCTGTAGGATGGCGGCTGTGTATAAATCCAGAAAGACTTTCTGACTGTAAACATACACCAAAATCCTTGGTCTTCAAAAAGTTGAAGTTAAGCGAGACTAATTAAAATGTGTCCGACCTGGTGACACTTTCCCTCTTCATCGCCGTGAGGTTTTGATCACATTTCCCCAGTGGCTTCAATCACTTCCTCTTGGTTGACAGAAGTCCAACACAGCTTGGTTTCATCCATCAAGGTTTTAACGGCTGAGATGAACTCCGCTTTGTACCGCGGCGTTTTCATTCGGACCGTGAGCTCGAATGAATCTCATTCATCTTCCGTGTCCCCCTTTTCAACCACAAGGCTACATCATGACACAGCCCTCAGGACTGCAGCCGAGTTCCGTTTCTTCAAACACCATAGAGTAGAAAATCCCAGGAAGTCGTCTGGCTCCTGTGATGCCTGAAACGGCAGTCTGGCACCAACGATCATACCGTGTTCAAAGTCTCTTAGATCGTGAATTTCCCAGGATAAAACTTAGTCAAACAGTTTCTAGATTGTTTTGTTTTGTCTGCATCATTAAACTTTTGTACTTTATTTATTTTGCCTTCGCTGTCTAGGTGTACTAATTGCAGTGGATGCTGAATGTAGACTTAAGATCAGAGACGACTCTTTGAATTATTACTTAGCTACTTGCTTTCGGGGCCTCTTCCAGCAGAGGCTTCAGAGAAAGATATAATACTTCATGTTTTGAAACTAAAACAAACTCCTTAATATGAATGTGTCCTTCCCCATTTCTAAAAAATTTCTCCTGGCAGGTTCTCCCTTCATCAATGCCATCATCCACAAGGGCTTTGACGAGCGACACGCCTACATCGGCGGCATGTTTGGCGCCGGGATCTATTTTGCTGAGAACTCCTCCAAGAGCAACCAGTACGTGTATGGGATTGGCGGAGGCACAGGATGCCCCACCCACAAAGACCGCTCCTGCTACGTGTGCCACAGGTGAGACGTCTTATTATTTCCAGACATCATCTGCATCTTCCTTAATTAAAGAATATTTGTGTGTGTGAGTGTGACATCTAATATATACTGCGTGCTTGCATTCCAGGCAGATGCTGTTCTGCAGGGTGACGCTGGGCAAGTCGTTTCTTCAGTTTAGCGCAATGAAAATGGCCCACGCCCCCCCTGGACACCACTCCGTTATAGGACGACCGAGCGTCAACGGACTTGCGTATGCGGAGTACGTCATCTACAGAGGGGAGCAGGTAAGCGCACACGCTTTTTTCGTGCCTGTTCAAGCCCCTTTTGTTTTGCATGAAATAAGGAACGTTGTGCCAATTTTAATTATCTAATTGATTTCTAGATTAAATTCTTCATCATTTTGTCCATAAAAATGTCAGAAAATAGTCAGAAATATTGTCACACAGCCCATGGGGACATTTTAAATGGCTGATCAACGGACCAAAATCCAAAAATATTTCATTTACAAGGATATGAAACAGACAAAATCTTGATGATTAGTCACTGAAATAAGCAGGAATGTTTCATTTTCCTTTGGCATGTCCTTTGTCCACAGGCTTACCCAGAGTACTTGATCACCTACCAGATCGTGAAGCCGGAGAGCCCGGCCACGCCTGCCGCCACCTCCGAGCAGAAGTCCTAATACGCAGTCACAGCTGGATCAGAAGAAGGTCAGACTGCATTGGACTAGAGCCACTCTCCAAGAGGGCTGGAACTGAACTAGAAGGTGTTTCAAACCTCACGCCCCCGTAATTGAGGTCTCCGGAGCTGAACTTGGTGGGTGGGTGAGGTGAAGTGTCGATCAGGCCGTGGTCAGGACGACTCTCGGAAAAAAACGAGGAGACTTGGATGTTTCTAAATGGAAGGAGAGAAGGAGGACGAAGAGGCAGCGTCTTTGAGTTTGGGGGCACGATACATGCTCAGCGCAAAGCAGCAGACAGCAAAAATCAATACGATTCGTTTGTTAATTGGGTCTAATTGTGCAAGTGTAAAAGAAAATGGTTTAACCAAGATTTCTGGATGTGTACCAGTAAGCAAATTTTTAAATTCGCAGGCCCGTGGCTTGATTCTAAAAACGATTAAGGAGATAATTAGAACAGAACACGGTCCAAAGCAAAACAAACATCCCTGATTTTGCACCTTTGCACTGCTTATGTATTCTACCTCCAGTTTTAATGTGTTGTTTTGATATCGTGTCCTCTTTCGGCTTTGTGCGTCATCCGCAACAACACAACAACACCCTGAGGCCAGATCCAGAAATGGCGATTGGCACGCGGAGAGAACAAGAGATTCAGTACATTTTATTACAGCTCGTCACATTTTCACCAGTGAGGCTCATCTAAGTGTGTTCTCTCACCTCACCTGTGCGCCAAGCAAAGAAGGAATGATGAAGCGAGCGTGAGCAAGGACAGGTATAACAGATTACAGCAGGCAAATACCCAGAAGTCAATGAGCAGAAACCAAACTGAACACAATCCTCTGCTGCTACTTGTCGTGTCAGCTCTAGACCCCCAGACCCCCCCCCCCCCCCCCCCCCCCGCTACAATCCACACTGGGACCATATCAGACGACAGCTGCTGCCAGCAATGTAGATACAGTGAAGCGAAACAGGGACGTCATGTAGAGATTTTTTGATTTTAGATTTTATTTTTCCTCTGACAAGCAAGCAGCAACCACAGTAGCAGAGCGTGACAGGCTGAGACACCTGTCAATCGAGCTTTGCCTAAACATGCTGCTCTTTTGCTTAATTGAGTTTTAATGAAACATTTTAACAGGATGTGCCTAAAGCAGTGACAAGGAGCTGTCGTTTCCTTTTGATTCCGGTGCCCCCCGTGGACAAAAAGCACTTGCTTTTCCACTGGCATCTGATTTCAAGGGGGATTTTTAAAGAATGAATAACCACATAGAGACAGCTAATCTCCCTGCTGACGCTCGTTTGTTGATGTAGGTCATATATAGATGCTTCAGTGTTAAACTGAGACCGTTCGATAACCAGTTAAAAGCTCCCCGCAGGACATTTCAACACAATTACAAACCGACATTGTGTTTCTGCAGAGAATTTTTAGGCATTACAGGAACTACATCTTCATTGGCTCCCACATTCAGCCCAGAACAGATTAAAACAGTCCAAACTCTTTTACCAGGATCAGGAGGACCACGTGACTGTGACTGTTAGATGTGCATGCACAAAGAGTTGGGAGAGTTTGAACTTCAATACCGGCACATCTTATCAGGCGCTAAACCACACACACACACACACACACACACACACGCACGCACGCAGAGCAAGCTCTGGGTGGACCAACCCAGCCAGTGTTCGATGTTTTTATACCAACAGCACCCAAATAGACAGAGAGAGAAGATCAAGAAGCTGCTGTGAGAAGTGACTGTTACCAATATGAGATTATTTAGGGGCGCGGTTTGATTTTGCAGAGGTTTGACCAGTGGTTGTTTCTCTGTGAGGGTCCACATTGTGTTTCACCCTAATTTTGTCAATTGCAGTTTAACATTCACACCTCTGCGCCGCATTGCCCGTGTGACACACATTGTACATTTATCTTTTTTTTTTGTTTGTTTGCTTCGTGTTTTAACGTCTCTCTGATGGACCCGCATTTTCCCATGGTGTTTACATGAAACCTGCTGCCTTTGGCCTCGTTCCTCTCTTCGTTTAACTGCCAATGCCCCCTATTGGTGCAAGAGGGGAACTGCTGGCTGCTGGTATTCAGCTGAAGAGTACAGACACACTGTTTATCAGGAAGGCATTCATGTCTTTTATTCTCCGAGGCAAATTCCAGTTTGATTCACTACCTTTATTTTTTTTGCTTCATTATTTTTATTTTTTTTCACCTTCCTTCGTCTTTACACTCCTCAAATGTTACAAGCAAATGTGAGAGGTGAGCCTGTTCACTGTATCTTAGCGAGCCATTCAGCAGGCTGGGCACAGGCTTTAAATAGATATATTTATGTAATCAGAAATATGCAGGTCGACTGAGGTTGAGGACGGTGAAGAGGATGATGAGCAAAGAGGAGCGATCACATATCTGCATTAACCATTTATGGTGACACACTAACTACTATCATAAGAGCTTAGCAGACTCCTCACACTATGTACTGTAAGCTTGAGCTCTTTTCTTTTTTTAACTATACTAACCATGTTTTTTCTGTTCAGTTTATTTCTGATTAGTTTTGATTAATGACTCCGTAACCACACAGGACCACACACAAGTATTGTTTCTTTCATGCTGTCAAGTCGAGCAGCGCCGAAGAGCTTTGAAATTCCTTGAAACTGTGTAGAATGAGGAGGGAAATGGCCTTAAACGTTTTTTTTGAGAATGAATGAATAGATTGCCTTTGACAGGTTTACCTAAATCAGAGAAATGTCCGCTTTACGTCTGTTAGAAAATCAAACTCCGATTTGACGGAGCTGTCCTGGTTCCTGTTTTTGATTTCTTTTCATCCTGATTTAGTTTGCCTTAAAGCGCGTGCCACTCAGATTTCAGCTGATTTGCATTTTCAAGGTGAAGATGACGTTGGTCTGAGCCGAGTGCAAACGAGCATTAAATCCGTGTTAGCTCAAAATAGCCGCCCCTGCTACTACTAAGTCAAACCTTTTTTTTCATGCAGCATTTTCATGCTATGAAGTTTTCTCATCAGTGTTTTCTGCCTCAGTTTTGCTGCCCACACAATTCGATTGCAAGGGGTTCATCCTACGATGACAAAAATGACTTGAGTAGCCGCATTTCAGCAAATTACAGAGTGAGTCATTGCAGGGAAAATGGAATGGGAAAGTATTAAACGTGAAAAATGAAATAAACAAGTAGACAGGAACAGCAACAGATGACTAAAATAAAATGAGATTAACTAACGAGCTTGAAATTAAATTGAAATGGGGGGGGAAAAAAGTTTTCAAAGGGAAAATGAAACGGTTGCAGTACTGGGACACAGTTAACGCGCGTTTTTTAAGACGTGACTGTAAGATGCTTATCCATCAAATGATTCATTTTTCCTCCATCGATCCGTACTCTGAGTCAAAACGGATGAATGACAAACAGCTCGAGTCCGGGTTTTATTTTAACGCCCTCTGTGTTGTCCATCTCTGGGACATATCGGCTCTCTTGGCATATACGCAGCAGGTGGAGTTTATGGCGTTGACCTCATTCGGAGCAGCAGCACTGTGTGATGAGTTATTCGCAGAAAGCCGCGGGCTTTGTTTTAAATGAGACTGTAAATATACTAACACCAGATGGGCCTGTTAACGGGCTTTCATGGATGATGATGAGTTTATTTTCTTGCTTTTTTTTTTTTTAAATGTGATAACTATTTGAACTGTGTTTTAACTGGTCTGTCTCTTACTTATCTGTCTCAAGGGCCAGTCAGCCATGTTACTGTAAATAGTTTGGAGGAGTGTGTGTGCGCGTGTGTGTGTGCGTGCGTGCGTGCGTGTGCGTTCAGTCAATCCATGCCTCATCTTCTGACCTGCCTTCTACCAAAAGCCACCGGTTTAATTAACACACCTCCTCATCAGTAATGTTTGACCTCCTGTTGTACAGACGGTTGTACAGAGCTGCTGACCAGCTAACACGTGGAACAAAGAAGCTCCTTACTCTTGTACAGAAGAAAATCCTTAATAAAAGAACTTAACAAAGTGCGTCTTGCGTCATAAACTCTGAACAGTTTATTGTGCATGTACTTTTTGGCAAGTTGATCAGCGACTATAAGCACCCCGAGGTATTAGTGAGAAGACCAAGAACGTTCATGTCAACATTAAAAACAATCTAAGGACATTTATTTTCTTGTCTCGGATTAGGGAGGCATTTAACTGTCTTAAAACTCCAATTCATTGTGTTTCCCGGGCTGTTCAATTGATTTTCTGTGTTTGCTAGGAGATGAATGGCCGTGAGGGTAAAATCATTTGGCAGCTCAGCCAATCCAAGAACAGGAGGAAACACTGCAATCCATCAAGTGGAACTCTCATTTGGATGGTAAATCAAGATGGTGAGAAAAAGCTAAATCATCAATACCCCCCGAGATAAAGAGACCCAATCAAACTTCTTCGTAATCCATCTAACCGCTGGAATTTCAAACGTATCTCAAACCACAGTGGCCAGACTGGAGCCAGCTGTCTCTTTGAGAAAGGCCAGTGTTTTTCACCCAAGTTAGCAGGCGTGTTAGTGGGTCTGACACGTGTAGACCATAGGGAGCTGTCACTTTATCAAACAAAGAAAAAATACTATATTGTGATGTAAGTCTGTGGAAAGGCAATTCAAAATTAAAAATCTACTTTGTCAGGACATTTCACATTAATTTGATGAACATAATGGCAGTTATGAAGTATTCATATTGCTATGCAAGTAAAAATACAATTTCACTTTTTATATTATTTCATCATATTATTGGCATTCCTGGACTTCCATAATATGAACAAACTACATATCTTTACTTAGTAAACCACAGGATGACATTTACATTCACAGTGTTGTCCATCTTCATGGCATACAATAATATATACACTACTACTAATATACTCTGATGCAGATTATATTACAGATAGGCCTCTCTTAAAGATTAATACATGCATCATATACTATAGAATCATCTATGTGCTTGCCATCCATCAACAGGTTTCTTATTTAACACAATGACAGTATAAAGAAATATTTAATTATACACTATGCAGCTCAACAACTTATAAAAGCAAAGTGAATAAATGACAGCAGCACTAACATGAACATCTCTGGATGGAACGTCTCCGGGTGAGGACTGTATGGTTGCTATGTTTTGTCTTGTCTCCTGCTAAGACTGAATCGCCATTTTGTAATTTTGTGTAAATTAATCTGATATTTGATTGTTAATATCAAGTTTGAACAAGATAACCAAAACAATAGCACTTAATACAAAAGCGTAGTGAAATATAGCTACAAACAGCTTTTTTGTGGCGATAAATCGAGATATCGTAGAGATATTGGCCCACTTCCTGTTTGGAGTCTTCGCCGCCGATTTGGATTGGCTGTTACAGCAAAAGGAGTTCAGACATGAAACTTCAACCATCAGCCAGCCATGGTCTGAAGATCATATCCATCAAGTTTCAAATCAGACAAAGTGTGTTCCCTCTGCAATCATAAGCGTGTTTTTGACTAAATTCAAAATGGCTGCCAAATCTTTATGCATGTATTACACAGTTCCTTAGAAAATGTACTGGGATGTGTGAGAGTGTCAGTCAACGCTAGAATCAAGGCCAAAGTCCAAAGCAATATGAAGATATGAGCAGAAATGCATCTAGTTATAGCGTCCCGCAAAGGTCAAAGGTCACCAAAATGCTTGGGCCTCTTAAAGAAGTGGTCAGGAGTCTGTGTTAGAAGTTTGAAGTCAAAATTTCAAACGGTTGCTGAGGTATGGCCTCACTTCCTGTTTGACAGTGTCACCCCTAAGTTTGATTGGCTGCTACGGGCAAACAGGAGTGAAATTTAAAAAACCGCGCGATAACTTTTGTGCGGCTTGATCTGAAGATTTTATGTGTGACGTTTCGTGGGAATTGGACAATCTGAATCGCATTGGAAATGCTTTTTGAAGGTTTTTGATACAATTCAAAATTTTAGTATATTATTTGTTTAGTTGGCAAATTGTTTGTTTATTTTAAGTTTATTTAAAGGTCCTGTGTGTCAGATTTTGGGTCTCTATTGACAGATTATGGTAGAAATGGACTATATTATACAACCTATGTTATTATTAGTGTATAATCACCTGGTGTCAGGCAAAGTTTTACTGTGTGTTACTGTGTTTACCTCTGTAAACACACTGTGGGAGACCTTGCAGAGCTTGGATGTCCACAAGGTGGCAGTAATTTGTTAATTCAGTAATTGTGGGATAGCTGCTGTAGCTCTTGCTCTTGTTGGAGACTAATTCCAAATTCCAAATTATTTCAACCTGGCCCGAAGTGTCTTCACACATAGAAACTGATCCACAGTTCAGCCTGTATTAACTTCTGTCTGACTGATGAAAGACCAACAAAAAACAAATTCCCTCAAAACAATTTCAATAAATTAGAACCTTAAATATTTAAAATATTGAATTTATCTTGAATAATTACTTCCAAGTTATAATGACATAATGACATATAATGACAACAAAGCTCAAGGTTTTTAGGATCTACTGATCCATTCCACTTGGTTTTTACAACTTGCTTGTATTTTGTGGCTGTCATCTTCTGAAATAGGCTGAATGAGGACAGTTCTCACCGCTAGATGGCGCTCCAGGCTAACATTCCTTCCTTTAACGCCTGTGCTTGACCACACAAAGAGACTCTTTACACTTTAAATGGAAAAGAATAGACGCTGCCCATAAATTTCCCATCTTATGATTAAACGTCAGTTTGAGAATTTCTTATTTGATATAACAGGAGGAGGAGTAGAGAGATGCCTGCATATGTCTGTACAGATGAGACAAACACATCAGTTATAGTGCTGTGGAATATGGATTTTAAATTTCCCATGCTAAGTTTGTTAAATGGACTCCGGCAATGCTGGAACCACGGCACTTCACCTATTTACCTTTATATATATTTCATCTATTATTTTCCCCTAACCTCTTTCACATAAGATCTGACCTTAATCAATGAAGATACCAAACATTATGAGCTGTGTAAAGTCAGATACTGTATTTCATTATAATCTAAAGGTGTTATTGTTATTGTGTATTTAACTTTTCATTTGAATCTGGCCTCCTTGGATTATTTTGGACAACTTAATTTATAAAGAATTAGTAGAAAAGTGTCATGGCGTTGCTTTGACACTTTTATGTCAGTCTGAGATTAGATTAAACCATTTATATTTGTTAATCATCTAACATACTTCTATTTCTATGTCTACTAACCCAGACTTTATAGGAATGACACATTCACCGTGTTCATTTCCATATGACCACCTTTTTTAAATCACTTTGTGTGTAGTCTTATCGTGTATATTAAACAAAGAAAGCACATAGAACTTAATTAAGAACATTGTTTATTCAACAGTAGATCTTCAGTAATAAATAAATGCACAGATCATTCATTCCACAACAAAACTGAGGGAAAGTTTGTTTTCCTATATAAATGTCCAAGTGGAGGATTGATATTGCCATGATGGATTAACAGCTTTGACCAGACAGAGAGACAAGTCAAGATAGATGGACTAACGCAGAGAGGCAGACAGGCTGACAGACAGACAGGTTCCATACATGTGTACAAAGTATTGCGTTTTTTCACTGATTTCACTGACTCTCTCTCTCTCTCTCTCTCTGTCTACATGGACATCATGTCTCTATGCAAAGTCAGTCTCCCATCATCATGATGTATTAATAGATCATAAATTATAAATACAGTATTGCATCACTTCAAAGTGCTACAGAGATAGGTGCCGACAATCTTCAGAAACAGAGCAAGGTTTGTTTTCTTTGAAATGTGTGTGTGTGTGTGTGTGTGTTTGTTTTTGTGTCTACATCAGGACCCGGGTATAAAACCAACCAAGTTTGGACTTTGTGCCTTTGGATGTCTAGCACAGAGTGTAGAGCTTAGTCTGGTCAAAAGCAATACAAACATTGTCTGAAATTGTGGTATGATGAAGGTTTGACGTTAAGGACAGTATTGCATGACTTCAAAGTGCTACAGAGAGAACTGTGGACAACCTCCAAAAACAGAGAAGAGTTGTGTTCAGACGTACATTGAATGAATTGAAATATAACCTATAACAACTTCCTATTCATGGATTATGGACTCAAATGACTAAGCTTTCTTCTTTTGTCTCCATAATTTCTTGTTTCCACATGGATTTATAAAGTGAAATCAGTAAGTGATTGTGTTTTATTTTAACCTGGATTTCCCTTCACAAGGAACGACACTGATGGTCCCTGACGTTTGGTAAGCAGAGTTTAAAAACACACCACATTTGGATGTCCTGGTTTTGAAAATCCAGCTACAGTAGGTGGATCTGCGAAAAGGTCGTGAAAATATTGCCCCTAAAATTCCCCCAATTCGCTTCAATTCAAGATGAGATATCAAATGTTCCGCGTTGCACCTACTTGAATACAGCATATTATGTGTTTGTGTGTCATCTGTGAGTGTGTGTGAGCAGTGACGAGGAGAGGAGTTTTTGAGAGTCTGCGCAGCTGAAATGCTGAGAGAGTTTTTTTTTTTGTTTGTTTTAAGTCTGACCAACATTCAGCAATCTGCTTTCTAGCAGCTAAAAGTATTTTGTCCACTGGCAAATCCAGGAAGGCCTAAATCCATGGGATACCTTCATGAACAAGGCACAAACATCTTAAAGAACCATTGGCTGGTGATGTTCAATTTTAGCCCACCGACTAAAACAAACGAACCGTTTTGCAAAACAACCTATTAAGTCTGCTATGAAAAAAAAAGTTGCAGAGAAGTACTGAAATCATTTCTTAAGAGTTATGTACATTTTGGAAAATGATTAATAGATAACGAAGAAGTATTAATAGTGGACTAAAACTCACAAAACCACCAGCATGGTCCTTTAAGTGGCTGTCTTCCAGAGCCACCGTGCTTCAAAGTTTACCCTCTGATCTAAAACTACTTTTTTTTTATGAACGCCGACAGAAGGGGTTTCCTACAGTGTGTATGAGGGGCCTGCAACTGGGTTTTCCCAGGTTGTTTAAAAAGGCCCCTGGCCTTTATTTGGCATCTTATTTTATTTATTTAGCCTCTCGTCTGTGAGGAGATGAGGAGATGAGGAGCAGAGGAGACGGGTTGGACGAGATTAGAGGCAGAGAGGAGGAGGAGGAGGAGGAGGAGGAGGAGGAGACAAGGAATATAAAAGGATGAAAAGGAGATGAGAGGAGAGGAAGGTGTGGGGGAGAGACAGAGAGAGGAAGAGGACGTATGAAAGACAGGAAGCTCCGGTCGGATCGCCGGCAGAGCACCTGTCACTGAAGAGGCTCCTGCTTTCTATCACCGTCTCCTCTCCTCTTTTTTCCATCCATCTCTTTTGTCCGGCAACAGGAGGGACACCCAAAGGGGAAAGAGTGGGTGCTTAAAATTCCTCCTTCCTTCCTGTGTCCATCTCCTCTCCTAAAGACCTGTTGTCTCCATAGCAACAGGCCCTGTCTTCATACTGAGCTTATTCAGTTGGTAGTCATGAATGTGTGTGTGTATGTGTGTGTGAGGCAGAGAGAGAGAGAGAGAGAGAGAGAGAGAGAGAGTGTGTGTTTGTTGCTGCTCGTGCCTCTCTGTGCCAGTGTTTGTGTGTCAGTGTGTCTCTGTGCATGTCGTTTCAAGGAAGAAGGTGTATCTCGGGTAAACATCAGTCCAACACTCCGTTCGAACTCGTTTACAGAAACAAGTTTTTGAAAGCCAGTTCATTTTTGGTCAGTTTCAATAAATCTTAAAATGGAAGGAGCGTTGGCTGGTTTCTGAACTTTAAAAACGTTTTTTTCTCCCCAGTCTTTGAGTTTTGATTCAGGCACCGTGACGCATCTCACCAACCCGCCCTGGAAGCATGTGCAGCGGTCAGTGAGACTGACAGCTCTTCCAGCCAATGACAGCCCAGTCTGTGCTCAGTTAGTTTGTCGGGTTAAAGCTGCAAGTGGCTATCCATCAGCAGCCGGGAGAGGTCGTTATCGGGCTGTGGTGCAGGTAGGCGGAGTTCACCACCGAAACTGGGAAGTTGAAAATGAACGGAGAGGTGGGCGTGGTTGAAGTCGAGGTGGTGCTCGCCGAGGATTTGGGTCCGAGCAGTGGGCTGGCCGTGGCGGCTGCCTCGGCGGCGCACGAGGTGGCGAGGAGCTGCGACTCGAACTGCAGCAGCTGGCCCATGAAGCTGAAGTTGGGGGAGATGATGCTGCGACGCCGGCGCACAAACTCAAAGGCTTCATCCAGACGAACCCGCTTCCTCTTCATCAGGTAGGCCAGGCAGATGGTGGCGGAGCGGGAGATGCCCGCTTGACAGTGGACCAGCACTCGCCCACTGGAGTCCCGTACCGAATCTGAGGAGAGACGGCGTCAGAGGTCAGAGGTTATGATGACCCACTAAAAAAATCCTCAGACATATTACTATCAGATGGATTTGGTACATTAACGCAACTATGAGGTTGACATTTGTGGTTCGGAATGAAAAATCTTGACAACTGGATAGATTTTTTGGAAAATCCACGACCCCTCCATCAGGAGACCTTTAGAAGAACTTTAGTAATTTTTTAATTTGCCCAATACTATACAACAAATATTAGCATGCTAACACTGCTAACACCAAGACACACGGTAAACATTAAACCTGCTAAACATCAGTTAGTATGCTAGCGTCGTCTCTGAACATGTTATCTTGTTGGCGTTAGCGTTTAGATGAAAGTCAGTGCTGGGCTTATGAGATTAGCCTTGCAGGGCTGCTAGCATGGTCTAAATGACCGTTGCTACAAGCTCCTTCAAGTGAAGTGAACTGAATATTTTATTGCATCTCTAAGCTAAAGGCTCCAAGCAGTTTTATGAAGACGAGCTTCTCATCCTTGCATTCATTTCATTTTTTAAAAAAAAGATTAATTCAAACTGATTGGCAATGAGACACATCAAAACATAAATTTCGGTTTGCATCAAGTGCAAGAGAAAGAGGAAGCTGGCGGCTAATTTCCTGCAGTTTCTCATGCCTGCAAAGCCGACAAGAACAAATTGAATCCTGGGCTAAAGCTGAGCTCTTTCTTCACTCTTAACAAATAAACTGTCGCCTTAAATGTAATTTTTTCTTTCTTTTTACGGGCACCAAGTATTTTAAACACAGCAGATGTACAGTGACGCTTTGCCTCAAGCTCTTTTCATCATCGCTCCTCCACACTTTCATCCCTTCCCCCCTCTGTGCAGTCAAACTGGTAACCAACCTCAAAGTGAGAAAGCAGCAAATCACATTTAACTGAAACACGCAAGTGCAAAAATTTGAGTCATCAGCCTCTTTCACACTTCCTCCCCTGTGCTATTTAAGTCTCTGCTACTTTCAGTCGGTTTAGATGCACGCTATTACTTCATTACTGTGAATAACCGGGTTTAGGTAATTGTTTGATTAAAGTCTTTACAGTAACTCAATTTCCACAGCTTAAGTTTGTCAGTCATGTTGTCCTGGAACATGTATGGCTGCAGAAAATTGGAAGCAGAGAATATGAAGAGAAGATAATAAAGGGGCATTTACTTAGTTTAATTAGTTTAATCAAATGTTCCATCACTGCTGGCTGTACTGCAGTTTAAATATAAAGTTACTATTTTGAATCCAGTCCACTTCGTGACCTTTCTAAAGTATTTACTGGCATTCATGTATGTCTACATTTTTCCCCCTCAAACACAAACACACAGATTTCAGGTAACTCCACCGTAGCGTCTGTTCACCCGGTAACAGTGGATGAGTCAGACTCTGGTCCCACAGCAGCTAACTATGACGCATACCGGCACCTACACGCACACACACACACACCAGACTCAAAAGGGTGAGCTCACAGCATGGAGACGAACAATGTCTACACACAGCATGGACATACGAAGTGAAAGCTAATCACGCACTTTCCCATATTATATCCACAAACACAAATCCTACTCCAGAGAAATGATTGATTGGAATATTTGTTTCATTACAGATGCTCTGCTCTGTCTTTTTCTCGGTTGCATTACATCATTTTGCTCTGCAAAGGGTCCATTCGATTAGATTTTGGCAGGTATTTTCTTTTTTTTCCCCCCCTGCTTCTGCTGAAATACGTGCGTTAATGGGCTGCTTAAAAATAATTTGACAGATTCCGATCAATAAATATCTGGTTTCTCGTCATCTGCCTGATCTATATGCACCATATGTTCTCTGAAAGCTCTTTTTTTCTGGGGGAAAAAAATCTCAAGACAAGATGTGATGTACTACGAGCCATCATCAGCTATGACAAGGATATACAGTGCATTAGCTGCCACGATTAGTTGAAGCAAAGAAAACCTATTATGTGATATCTAATCTATTTTGATGATTTTCAAGGAAAAATGCCAAATATTTGATGGCTTCTGCTCTGCAAACATTCGAATCTGCTGCTTGTCCCTGTGTTACATGATGTAAATTGTTGTATATCTCTGGGTTTTAGACTGCTGGCTGAACAAAATAAACATGTGATATCATCACTGTGGGATCTAGGAAATCGTGATTAGTGATTTTCTGCATTTTCAAGATTAATCTATAGTAAAAAAAAAAAAGAAAAAAGAAAAACAAGCATGGTGTCCCTATCCACCACGGGGATGCATTTGTTCTGCTAAGATACCAGACACACACACACACACTCACTCACTGACCTATGAACTCAATAGCCTCAAGGAACCAGCAGCTGATGTCTTCTTTATGGTTGTCCTCCACCGGAATACATTTGTACTGGTACGTCCCCTCAAAGTGGTTGGGACAGTCGGCGGACACATTCAGCAAAGCAGAGATTCCTATGCCATCCAGAACGTCTTTCTTTGAGGCGTGGAGGGCGCTGCCAAGGTAAAGGAACGGGAGGATCTCGACTGGGCCGCCCTGGATGAAAGACAGATGGGGAGGGGGGGTGAATTATTTCTATATGAAATCAGCAGTGTAGAGGCATATTTTCTGCTCTTGTTCATAATTTATTCATCCATTCAGTGAGTTAATCGAGTCATTGCATCACATCCCCTGACCCAACCCAACTTAGAAAGCCACATTGGACATCATTTACCTTAATGAAAAACAGCTTATATGATAAGACAAAGAATGCACTGTCGCAGTGAGCGGCCGAGGCCACATACCAGATGACTTGATGCGTGACCTCGCTTAAATATTTCGTTAATCACATCGGCCACGCTTATCATCAGACAGGAGTAGCTCATTATGTGCGTGATTAATGCAGGGTCATTCAATACAAGCCATTTAGTTTGTTTCATGCCAAGTTATTTCCCCACATGGAAACTAATCTCAGCGCAGGAGCTGCGTGTCTAGAGAACTGACTAATGTTTACATGCTCAAAATCACCGAATTCAGTGGAAAGTTTGGTGCGTTTTTGATTCATGGGTAAGTACAGCAGATGAATCTTTGGTGATCCATATTTGCCACTCTCTCGCACTTTGCTGTGGACACCTTGTACTTTTTGTGAGCACACCTCATCAGCAGATGGAAATAAAACACGTTTTGCGGCTGCTTACGACGTGCCGCCACGTAAAGTACAGTATGTACTGTCAGGTTAGTTAACATCACACTGACTAAGCATGTGATGTTTTTGTTACGTTTCCTGGAAAAAGGAAGTACCTCACGAAACATAAGCGCGCGAATACGCCCTTCTGGTTTTGTTATGATGTCTTGATAGCTACGGCGACGTGTTTGCTTGTTTTCACGCATATCTCAAAGGACATCCCAGTTTAAAAGCGGAACTACTGTTTTCCCTTTCGCTCGATCTGAGGGGTCAGCTGGTTGGCAGTCCATACCGGTAGTGAGACTTATTGACGAGAGCTCTGTCTGTTTATGTCACTGCCGCTGACGACCTCAGTACTGACACAGCGTCAGGAAATGATCAATACTGCTAAGAGATGTAATGTGAGGAGGGGGGCGGAGGGGTGAGAGGGGGAAAAAAAGCGAGTGAGACACCCTAACTAGCTCTACCCAGTCCATTATTTCCACGCTGAAACAGGAAGCGACAGGATTCCTGGAGTATAAAAACTCCACCTGATAATGTGGCAGAGACTATCAAGCATTTTTCATAGACACAGGCCGGATTGTCTCTTTCCTCATGCGTTCCGGGGGGAATTCAACCCGCACCACGTGCGACCGTGGACGTTGCATAAAATCCGCAGGCTCAAACAGCAGGATCACTGACCGGCAAAACGAGGCCACCTGGGTCACAGGAAGTGATGCAAAGGTGGTGCTGGTGAACTATGTACGACCTCCTTCCCCCAATGCAGCCATATCATAAGACAAGTAACCGGTTTAAGGTTTTTCCGTTTGCTTTCTCTAGCATGGC
Source organism: Nibea coibor (assembly GCA_023373845.1). Lineage (NCBI taxonomy): Eukaryota > Metazoa > Chordata > Actinopteri > Sciaenidae > Nibea > Nibea coibor. The sequence goes on along the minus strand of CM041720.1, from coordinate 8,623,468 downwards.
CTATTTCTCCTCCATGGGAAAATGTGGCTGAACAAACACGGGACAGTGGACAACGTTTAGGTTGCGAGGCGAGTAACTTCCTGTTTTTGCACATGGCAGCTCTGCGTGTTAATGTATGCGAGCAGAGTTGACTTGAACAGAAAAAAAGATGAAGCAGTTGATTCATTTCCTCACTGACTGATAATGAACGAATGGTTTTATGTTTTATGCTTCTTGTCTGACAAAGCAAGGAAATTAAAGATCTTGGTTTTTGATCTGTTAAAATTGTGATTATTCCTCACCTTTATGAATGAAAACACTCATTAGCTGCAGCCCCCCCCCACCCCCCCACACACACACACACACAATAGCAGCTTAAACATGACCTACATCAGGACACTGGTGAATGTTAACTATGTTATTAAAAGTGTTGAGTTGGGTTTAGTCTGTCTTCTTTTGTGTTTTACCTGGTCATGGTGTGGCGTCCCACAAGACGAGCATGAAGAGTCGATGCTGGACTGGCTGGTGAGGGCCGGTAAGGATTTGGTCTTTAAACAAAACTCCGGGTACTCTGTGAAAAACCTGTCGTAGCCACCTGGAGAAGAGACGTCATGGTCAAATACGATGTACTGAATGCAGTGCTTTGTTCTTGGAGAAAGACAGAAACAACCTTATAGTGAAACATGAAAGATTCGATAACCGTGATCCTCCAGGAAGCAACATTAACGTCCCAGCACAATCAGCGCCAGGATTTACTCCTCTGCATTCAGTGAGCCTGACACAAAGTCTATTTAAACCGACCCCTGACCTACTCTGTCCTGTGTCTACTGCTGAGGATTTGAAAACAATTTCATCATCCCTTCGCTTTTTTTTCCCCCTTTGTATCTGCGGGCTGACCATTGCTCTCTGCACCTCCGGGATCAAACCAGATTAAGTGGGAAAATGTCATCTTTAGAAGCTACATACATACACTCCTGCGCTTCAAGGCGCCTGCGTCATTAGGATGCACAAAAAAAAAAAGAGAATGCGCCACAGCTTGCAGCAGCTTTGGTTTTCAGATTTCCTGCGGTCTAAATATAGTCCAGTGGGCAAATCAAGTGTTGATTTTAGATTTTACAGCCTCCCATCGGTGATTTACCAGAAGCGGACTGATTCTGAAAGGATTGTGTGTGTCCTGTAAGTCCCCCTGGTTTGATGTGGCTTCTACACATCAGCATTACCTCATTCACTCAGCTCACAGCCATTGGTCTGTGTGTGAATGTGTGTAGCTGTAAGGGACTGGGTGAGTGTGTATGTTGTAAAATAAATAAATAAATAAATAAAGCGAGGAAGGAAGAACGAAAAATACACTACCGCATAAAAACAGAGCACGCAGGATATTTCAGCCTCTGACGAATAGGCGAATAAGCACAACATTCAGTGTACATATCAATACGATAAAATATTATTGATATCCTGGGTGAAAAAAGGGCAATGCCCTAGATAGGCTGATGAAACTAGGTTAATGGAGATATTATCATTATTATTATTGACTATGATGGTTCCATTTAATAGTTCAATATGATCATCGATGTTAGGAACGTTACAATCTTCCAAATAAGTGTAGTTTTATCATTATTATTTGTACTGCACTGCATCTGTTTTGGACTAATATTAGTTATTCAAGATGAAGATTCAAGAATATAACAATGAATATAAATAGATATAACAACTAAAAATAGAAAGGCTGATTTAAACAATGAAATAAACATCATTTATTTATGCTATAACTGCTATAACAGTATTATGGGAATCTGTTAATTATAATTTATATGCATACATATATATATTTTATTCTCCATAAGAATAAAATAATAAAACATCATTAATCTGTAAATTAAATTGTTCCATGCTGTAATACTGAAGCATATCTTTACCTTTCAGCAGGTATATGTGTGTGCCGGAGGAGTCCCTGCAAAGCGCGTTGAGCACCACAGTCAGTGTGCTGTCCTCCTTCACCGTGTCCGAGTCAGGCGTCCTCTCATCGTACAGTACAGCGGCAGAGTACATCCCGGAGCGGAGGCGACTCCGGACTTCCTCGTCCCCGGCCAGTATCTGGTCCAAGCTCAGCACGGAGCCCTTGGCCCTGCGGCGGACGATTGTGTTGCAGCGGGCGTTGACGGCTCCGCGGATGTGGCCCGCGCTGAAGGCGAGGAAGGAGCGGCAGTCCAGCAGCAGGCACTTGGCGCTGTCGTCCTTCAGGAGCCGCTTCAGCACCGGGCAGTCCATCTCTCCCAGGTCCTCCATCGCACGTCGTTTCAGTCTGCGTGTGTAGGCTTCACCGTCGCTTATCTCCTCCTCTGTGTGTGTGTCTCTCTCTCTGTCTGTGCCCCTCCGCCGCCCTCCAAACCTGCGGTCTGCGAGCTCCTCTATCCACGTATCATCACGCGCATTGTAACCGCACTACACTCGCTCTGGCCGGTCACTTCTTCTGCCTGTCTCTCCCTCTCTCTCTTTCAGAGTGCGGGTCCTCGGAGTTGTTTCTCTTTTTTGCTTTTTTTTTTTTTTTTTTTTTTTTTTTATGAATGGGTGCATCGCGTCAGGGCGGAGGTGACGTCAACCGATATCAGCCTATCACAGGGCGCCTAGTCTCCCGTCCCCCTTTCCTCCTCTGCCGTTCATTCATAAAAAAAAATAATAATAAAACAGACATCAATGAAAGGAGAGGATGTGGATGTAGACTCCATGAGGCATAGACTTCAGTCGGGTAGCAGTCATGGCCACATCTGAATGGTCATTTCTTATGAGAAAATAAAAGGCTTAAAGGGATTTTAAATGAGCAGTCAAGTGTGTTGACTCATATTAGCTTCCGACCTTTGTTTTATTTTTTTGTAGAGGGACATGTTATCGACATAGTAGAGATGTTCCATTGAATTTCTAAATGTTGTTTCATAAAGACTTTATTTGCCCGTGTTAAAACACATTTTTCATAATAAATTAAATCTAGTAGTCTCTAGGTTTATTTTAAAGGTCCAGTGTGTAATTTTTAGGAGTATTTATTGACAGGAACGGAATACAGTATTTATTAGTATGTTTCCATTAGTGTATAATCACCTAAACATAAGAACTGTTGTGTTTTCGTAGTCTTAAAATGAGGCCTTCATAGCTACAGTGAGAGCGGGTCCTCTTCCATGGAGTCCACCATGTTGAACTGCCATTTTTGTACAGTAGCTCAGAACGGACAAACTAAACTCTAAATATGGCTTTTTGCTTTTTATGTTAACATACCTCTCCTTGGAAGGAGAGGGTGAGGCTTGGGAGAGAATGCATTTGTTTGTGATTTGCAAAAAGTCAGAACTATACTGTATATTCACCTGTATATTCACTATACTGTATAATATTTTTTATTTTCTTTAAATATTAGCATTTTAATGAAAATATAATGACTTAAACTTAACTGTATTTAATTTTATTATAATCTAAGGTTCAGTCCCAGTGCTTAACCTATAAAATAGTATTTGTCTGGATGTGCTGTAATGTGCTAAAATACGTGCTGGACTGCAGCTGGGTGTGCTTACGTATGTGCTCACACAAACATTTGTGCGTGCGTGTGTATATACGTCTGAGCATGCATCTATGTGTGTGGGTGTGTAATTCTACAAGCGGAAACGCAATTTGCATCTTCTATCACACAGCCTTAGCGAGCGTGCTCAGGTATTTGCATGTTGATCTCATTTCCATGGTTACGAGAGGAAAGAGAGCAGCGCGGCAGCAGATGAGAGGAGGAAAATGCAGACGCCCTGACACAAACAGGCTGGCTGCGAAACAGGCACTCCAGCTGAAAGAGACAGACAGATAAACAGACTGCATAAAGAGCAGATCGTTTTAATGCCATATCATTCTCAGATAGATTTATTATGAATGGATTTATGTGGGAAAATGTGCGCATTGGAGCTCATGGGTGGGGAATACACAAGCATATGAATCTGTATTTGTTAGGCTTTTATTCACAGGCCTGGTTTATTTTAATGAATACTCCAAGATGTAACTCATGTAATTCAAGTATGATCTGACAGTAATGTTGATACGGCACTTGTAAGCAGACAATCAGCATCATCTGTTCATTTCCATCCAGCTTGAACTCATGGCAAATGTTTGTAAGCAAAAGCCAAACCTCAAAATAGGAAATGTGGCAGCCAGCTCATGGTTGTGAAGACACATCTGTAGGTTGGTTTTGATGAACACTGGAATATTACTTTTTGTGTACATATTTCATTTTTGGTGTAATACAACATAAAATGTTTAGATTTTTGTTGGCCATGACAATATGTTGTTCCAACACTTTCGCATTCAGTATGTGCAGTTTGAAAGTTGCTCCGGTAATTTAGTCCATAAAGTTGGGGCACGGTTTATGAGAAATGAGTCATAACTGGTGCAGCAAAGACAGCAATATCCTGACTTTTGAGGCATAGTATGGATCAAAATCCAAAATCCTACATTTCCCTACATTAATGTCTAGACCTTCTTAGCGATGTCTTTTAATCTTGATGTTTAATTGAAATGCATGATTCTGTTTTGTAATAGCTTAGGCTGAGTGGTACTGACCATGACCGCTAAACTGATCTTAATGTTTAAAATCAGTGGAGCGCTCCTTTAACGAAATTCAAATGTATTTTCAGACACTAGAATTTGTTAAATAAATAATCAGGATACTGTTGGCAAATTTCAAGTTTGAGCATTCAAAGGTGAGTGATAAAGGACAAAGCAAAATAATAAGGTGCTAAGTAATACGAGAACAACTTCGGTTCTCTTTGATAGTCTCCAAATTTCTATGATGAACAATCATTCATCCGTAATATATGCAGTACCTGCCTCCAGCGTTTTTGATAATGATGGTCAAAATTCTCTCAGGTGTTTCGAGCTAATATCTGATGACCACTCAAGGCCTATTGCTTATTTGGATTTTTCCTTTTATTTGCCAATTGTCTGTAGAATCACATCCCTCTGGATCAGATTTTGTACAATACATCCGCGTCGTCCAGAATCATACATGGAATAAAAGTGCAGAAAAATCCCAGTTGCAACACTATGAAATATAATGTGTGCATATATTGTTTGCTGCATGTAGAACATTAAGTGCAAATAATTGGCAAAAGCACTGCAGCAAAATCACGAATGAGAGGACCTTGAATGTTAAGACTGAGAGGTGAGAGAAGGTGAGATCGAAGATGGACGATGAGGCAGTGACAGGCGGGGATGAGGTGGAGGGATGAGGTGGAGGGAGAGATGAAGGATGATAAAGAAGGATGGATGATTGGGTAAGAAAAAAAAAGGTGATTATTTGTGCTGGATTACAGCCTCTAGTGCCCCATATTAACACACACACACACACTGACATATACACCACGCCGCATTACTACCAACCCTAAACAATACCTCGCACAGGCGGGATGGTGCTGCTGCCGTAGCAACAAGGGAGAGGTGTGAGGGGGCGGAGACAGCAGGCAGGGGGCTGCAAGGGGATTGGCTAAAAACAGACTCTGCACTGATGTCATCTCTCCCTCCCTCTGCTCTCCCCTGTCCATCCATTCATCTCCTCACATCCCTAGCCTGCATGCCGTCATCCGTCAATACAGTGAACGAGAGAGAGATTTTGCATATGAGCTTTGCACACGTCAGTGTTGGTAAATATCTCCCGTCCTCCTGATTTTCTTCTCTTTAATTCCTCACTCTGTCTCTTTTGTTGACCTCCTTCGTCCTCATAATCGTCCCTCTGTAAATTTAATTTATTTCCTTTTTTACTGGCACTGTGCATACTGCAGCAATACAACATTTATGTAGTGTATGTGCTGTAAGCATACATTAAGTACGAATAAAGTCCACAAGGCAGGATAATTAAAGCACCAACATATTAGAAAAAAAAATAACACATACACAGACTTGTATGAGTGTGTGTGATTCATGTGCATACGAGCTAGATCTGTCCCGCTCTCTAATCCCATAATCCAGTGGTTAAGCCTTGACTGAGTGCCGCAACATTTTCATGAATGAGTTTGTGTCATTTGTCATGTGTCTACGTGAGTGTGTTGATGGAAGCAGAGAGGGGTGGGGGAGAGACAGGGTTATGTGTGTGAAACAGAAAAAGAAGAATGAATATGTGAATGAATGACAGAGAGAGATGCAAGGACACAGAGGAGAGAAAAATAAATAGAAAAAGGTTGAGCGGTGAAAACAAAGCAAGCGACGGGGGAGGTGGGGGTTGTTACCCTGTTTGGAGCAGATCCATATTTTCTCTCTGTACAAACGTGGGGATGAGTTTGTGCTGCTGACAAGCGGTTTAACCTTTCCACTGGAAAGACCAAATAATAGGGATGATATTTTTCAACTCTTCTGGAGAAATAAAATCGGTAATAAACCACATTTAGTCAGTGATACTTTTGCCTGGAAGACTCCTGGGACTACACTATTATTGTATTATCTGTTTTTGCTCTTTAGAAATTACAAACAATGGAGAAAACAAAACAAAACGTGTAACACGTCTCACATATTAAAAAGCTGGTTCATCGAAATGACAAAAAAAAAAAAAGAAAGAAACTGCTGCCCTCCATGTCTTGTGACCCCTTAAAACATAATGTGTACTTGTGTCCTCTTTTCACTGGTTGGCCAGTATCTATGTATATCTGAAGTGACTCTTTTTATTGACTCCTTACTATGAAAAAGGCAAGCACGCTATGAGCAAAGTCATAAAAAACATATTTCTGTCCGCTCTTATATTTCCTGTGATAGATTTATTTGAAATTTATCTTGAGAACATCAGTGGGGATCCTGACCTCATGTTAGGGAAGACTGATACATGTGATGAGACGAATCATGTCCAAACCCTGCTCCACAGAACCAGTGTTACAAATTTTATATTAAACAGAGTTAAAATATTTGATATTCGTTCATGTCAATAGATTTCTGCTGTCTATTTAACGCTGAACCGCTGGAGTTTTTGGGTTGATGTCATGTTTGTCCAGAGCTGTTTGTGGAGACTCTGTGGGTTAATGAGTAATAAAACAGGTCACCAGCTGCTTATCCCCATTTCACTGGATCAACTTCCTGAACACACAGACATGCACACAGATGCAAGTTCATTGCACTGAATCCCGTCTGGCCCTTACATGTTGACCTACTGAACCGGACGCTGTAGATACTCTGTTGGCACACACACACACACACACAAAAACACACATACGCCTTATTGCCTTATTTACATAGCCTTATTTACTCCAACTAGTCATTGTTACCTACTTCTTTCTCAGCCTTAAATGAGATTACACTATTTAACAATCCTTGACTAAGATAAATAAGCTCCTGCCTGTGGGAAAGTTATGTTTATTTTTCAATTTTAACCTTTATTTAACAAGAGAAATTGATTAAGAAGAACTTCATAACTTAAAAAAAACAGGGGATCACTCATAAGATGACAATAGAAACCAGAATTGAAACAGAAGTGTTTAACCTTTAATAAGGTGGCTTTTGTTACTTTTGGGCCCAACTCAGCTAGCAATAAAGCTAGCTGTCTCCCCATGTTTCAAGTCTTTATGCTAAGCTAAGCAAACCATCGCCTGACTGAGGCTCCATATGTAACTTATTGCAAGAAAACAAATAAATGCATTTCTCAAAGTTTCAAACTATTAACTTAACCTTAACCATAAACCTGAAAAATGAAAGAGATTACAGAGTAAGAACTCGTTTTTCCCTTCTGTGTCTGCCTCTTTCACACACTCCCATTAAAACAAAACACAGGTACTTCATTCAAATCTCACTGTGTGATTTGAATAGTCAAAGCAGCACAGGATGAAACGGTGAGATCATATTCAAACCTATTCATATTTTACACAAACATCTGTAACTCAGGGGCACGTGCGTAGCCAAACTTTTCTGTTCCTGCAATGTTCAAACTATTTATTAATGGAAATGAAAGTCTTCTCTGTACATACGTGCCTTGACATCATTTCATTCAATAAAATCACTGAACAAGCTTGCTAACTGTCAAAAAGACAACAGCTGCATGCATTAAGAGACATATTCATGTCACTGACGCTTGCCTTATTACTGTACAAATCATCCCTCTGTTGTAGAGCATTTTATAATCAGACAGAGGAGGTAAAATAAAAGATGATTGCAGATGCAACAACCATCTCCTGTAAATATGAGATTCTCGGTGTGTAGATGTGGTGGAGAGCAGTGGATCAGCTCTTTGTGAATGAATGAAACCAAGAGAAGGATTATCTGCAGGTCAAAAGCAGGCAAGACTACAGCACAACTTGTGTGTCTAATGTGCGAGCAGAGCAGACGTGGGGATTAAAGACAGGAAACAGTGTGGCGTGGAAACCACAATTGCACACAAACACGTTATTTGCCTTTTTCCTGCAGTTTGTCAATGAACCGTACTTTCAATCTGTCAATCTGGGTGCATAAATGTAATATTTTGCTGTTGCTAACAGACAAACGCACATACACACACACACACACACACTTAAGGGGCAGACATGCGGTTGAACTGGCACACGTGTTGACGTCATCAATCTGTCATGTTTTTGTTTGAGAAAGTGTGACAGAGCCAGGAACTGCGGTTACTAAGGCAACTAGTGGGGCAAATATGACTGCTGACGACAGGTACAGACACACGAGTGCATGCGTGCACACGCACACGCATGCAAACATACACAGACATACAGCGCACAAGCAAAAAAAAAAACAAACAAACAAAAAAATCATGGTGAACTTATGTTGACCTGCACCTCATGACTATTTTCTGCTCATTTCTCCAGAAGACAACATGAAGGGCAGCTGATCAGTGATGGTGGGTGCAAGGGGAGTAAGGGGGACGTTGAAAACAGGAGATGAATGGGGGAGGAACAGGAGGAAGCGGCATGTCCTTGTTAATGTGACACGGTCACATTTAAGTGATTGAATTTCCTCTGTGCGAGTGTGTGTGTGTGTGTGTTTGTGTATGAGTGTACGGCCATGAGTCAATTGCCCAATTGCTTGACAGTCAACATGACTACAGTTACACAGCACACACACACACTAAAACATTTCCCTCCTTGCCCCCCCCTCTGTCCCTGCTGGAGGCTTAAAATGAAAGTCAGGGCTCGAGGTGTTTTCACAGTGTGGCGCAGCACAGCGCAACGGAATCATATTATGTGTTATAAAATTTGACAAGCTCTCTCTTCCTTGCTAACTTTCTGCTCTTGTGCTGTTAGAATATGCAGCAGAATCAGGTCAAGGTGAAATGTACATGGTTATAATAGCATATTTCATCTCTTTTCATCAACGTCTGACTTCTGTCTGTAGCTTAAATTAAATATGCTTATCTTACGTCACTTTATAAAAACAAAACTGCATTTTTTTTTGGGACTGCACTGAAATGTCTCACTTAACCTTATCATATTACAGGAAATATAGCCCGAAAAGTAAACACGCATTGTTATGTAATGTTGCCTGAAGGAAAAACCAACTCAGTCATGTGTGAACCTGCTAACAATAGCCTGCTAACAGAACTAACCTACCAGATGCTGCCCACAGACACAGTGTGGGTGGACACGGAGGATCAAACAATGTTTTGTTAACATTAGTTGCTCATCGGCAAATGTAGGTTCACTGAGCTAATGTCAAACAGAGCATCAAGCCGTATTTTAGCAAAAAATATTTTCGGGTCCTGGTGCAGCAGATCCCTCTAGAGGCATTTATTGATTTTGTGTTTATTTTAGTAATCCACTGTAACTTGTTAAAGTGACTTCAGCTGCACTCTGTGAAAGAGCAATAGCATTTCAAGCCTACAGGCATTTAAATTGAGTATTTCTTTAAAATAACTTCCTCTCCTTCTTCCTGATGTACTTCAAGCAAACGATCAAATCGTCAAACGCCTTGGAGACAAAAACAATATGCTGGCAGTCAGGATGGACAGTTTAATGTCTGAAACTAATTCTTACGTGAATGCATCTTTTGTTCGTATTTTTGATAGAGAGCGAGATAGTAGGGGCGGTGTGTGTTTCAAACTTACCTTTTGCATCAGTGCTTGTTCATACAGGAACATAAGGTGTTGCTTTTTCCAAGGAAAGCCTTTGTTTACTTATTTAGAAATTTGACTGGGGGAATGATATGAATATTAAAAAAGCATCTATAAACAACGCACCCTATCCAGGCAGGGAATGTTATTATTTAGTTTCATTTGGGTGGTTATTATCTCCATCTGTTGTGGGCTGCTCCCTAAAACAGGCGTGTAACATCCTGTTATCCTATACTGTCCAAGGAAGTTTCTCATGGATCTTTCTTTATGTAAATATTGTATTTGTAGATTTTTAAAAAAAATACATGTTGTATGGTTGTTCAGAAAATGTGAAAGGATGAATAACTATGACTTTTTCTGTGATCATGCTGATTACACTATAAGCTCACTGATTTGAATCACCTGCCTGCAAACTATACTTTACCCACCTCTGTATTCACCACTACACTGCTGGTTACAGCAATGTCACGCTGTCTGAAAGTTACATCCTCATTCCGCCACTAAAGATGCCAGAAGTCACATTTACTGGACCTCACAGCTAATCTCATTGTGTCGTGCCTGATGATGATGTATTTTTCCGTTTTTTAAACACACTGCATTGTCCACATTAACTTTGCCATGGATACCCAATGTCTGTTTATGCTCTAAGCAATGCTGCCCATGCCTTTCGCTTCAACATCCTGTATATAAATAGCCAACTCTTGGTAAAGAGCAACGTTTGGGGCAATATTTACAGGAAAGTTGTGCTGTTAGAGGAACTTGCATAATTTTGAGGACAGACTCAATTCCGGAAAAACCAAAGATAGTTTAATTGATTTTATTTTCGTAAAGAAGAACTTTATTATCCATATCGGATACAGTATGTCCCACTAACCAGCTTCCACTCAAGCTGCAGGGGAAATGCCTTTTCCTTTAAAATGCTTCCCATATATATAAATATGCCTAAAGCCTGTCATGCATTCGCCTCGGCATTGTGCTTTTATAACACTGAAACTGGTTGCCAGGAAACACTTGATAATATTTTGAGCCATGCGCATCATTTGTTTTCTACTGCTGGGAATAATACCCATCATCACTGCACTTGGAGATCACCTTTGTTTATCACATCTAGGAAGACACTTGCGGGCAGGCTTTTAATACTTTATTTCATCTTCTTCAAAACCATCAAGCTCCAAAGAGGAGGACTAAAAACAATGGAAAGTTCACTGGAACTCACAGTCTAACTCCTACTCAAGCCAAACATCAAGGCCATTCGTCATTTTCTAAGAAAAGGTGTTTTGGTATCATTTATTTTTTGTATCAGTATCAGTCTTTTGCTGCAACTTCCCATGTTCAAACTGCTGCTATCATCTCTAATTGTGCAACAAAGATAAACTCTTAGTGTGATGGCAGACTAGAATCTGAGTTTTTTGATGTATTTAGTGGAGAACCAACTTTGATTCTGATGAATCCAGATTAAGGGAGCAACTATTAAGTAGAATCAACAAAAATATCACAGCCACAAGATACAACCCCATCTTGCATAATTATCAAAGAAAGAAAAACATATATACTGTACTGTATCTATATTTAAATGTATTTTTTCATATATATTTCCTTTCCAAAATGGACGACTTACAGTATGTTATTATCGGCTTGGTGCTTTGCAAGTAGTTGTTAATATTTTCAGGTAGTTAAGAGTTTCAGTGTCCACTTACACCATGCTGCTCTGGTTACAATTACAGTGTGGTTATATAATCAAATGTCTCTATGTTACAGCCCATTCATCCATACAATTCACCCATATATTCACTCGTCTCTGCTGAGTGGTTCAATAATAAATATGGACCTTTATGAGAGTGTTTAAATAAAGTGAAGTATTTATGGGATTATAAACATTATACAGTCTATTTGCTGTGACCAGCCTTGCCTTATATGAAATAGGCCAATGTATTTATCTATGCTCTGACCATTCTTGCTGTGTCATGTTCTGATGATAGAAGTATCCATGCCACGACTTGGGTCTGTTGGATAACATTATATCTCAAATACGTATGACTGTATATAACCCAAAAATACTTGAATGCGTGAATAGCACTTCGCCTGTTTACTTCCTTGAATGAACAGTTAAGTTTACTGAGTGGAATTCATGGTCAGGAGTGAAAAGGGGACTATTAGAAAAATGGCCTGACCTCTTAATTCAAACTGTGTGAGCACGGATAAAGCTGTAGGAGAAACAGGCCCGCTATTGTTGTCTCCATATCAGAGCGTGTTGGGAAGCCAGCTTTCCTAACAGCTGAGGATAAACATACCGAGCTCTGTAACAGCAAGCAAACGGCACAGATTGAGGGTAAGAACTGTTTACTGTGTGCCTGATGTGGCCCAACCAAGTTTTATGATATTTTTCAGCATCTTTTCATTTAATGCAGTCAGTTCGTCTAATGGGGGTTTGTGACATGTCCTCTCAAAAAGCTACTTGCAGAAGTAAAAATTGTTTAAAATAAGTTAAAACTTTTCCTGCTAACGTTACTTTCAACTAATTTGGGTAAGTGCAAATTGGGTGCGGTTAGGGACTGAGAAACAAGAAAAAAGCAGCTGTAAAAAGCCACCAGGAACCATCTGCCATCATCCAATATTATGATCATCACCCTACACAAGTTCTTAAAAGGTTTAATATGATTAATATAGTTGACTAGTGAGTATTTACGACACCAGTTTAAGTTTAAAGTCCGAAACTAATTCTTAAATTTGAATACATCTTTTGTTTGTATTTCTGAAAGAAAGATAAGAGGGGCGTGTGTTTCAAACGTACGTTTTGCATCAGCGCTTGTTCATACAGGAACATGAGTTGTTATTTTTTCCAAGGAAGGCCTTTGTTTAACTTATTTGGAAATCTGACTGGGGGAATGATATGGATATTAAAGAAGCATCTATAAACAACACACCCTATCCAAACAGAGAATGTTATTTAGTTTCATTTGGATGATGAATTTGTGTGACAGTTGCTTAATGTTCAGAATCTGGCTGAACTTCCTTTCCCCTACACGCAGCCTTCCTTCCCTTCCCCTCTGACCTATCCACTCATCTCATTCCTTCCATCCCTCTCCCCTCTTCCTTTCCACCTCCTCTTCTTCTGTCCCAAACGTACATCATTGGAGACGGAGCCATTACCCCGGCAGCTAGAAACAGGTCAAGTGTTGTTCCATGATGTTGAAATGAAGGGCTGCAGTCCCAAAGAGAGACGAGGGGGATAGATGCAGAGAAGCGACGTGAGAGACAGAAGAGGAGGACGAGTGGCTGAAAGCGTTTAAAAGACAGAGTGAGAGTGTGTCAATGACAGAGAGAGGGATGCTTTTACGCAACAGTACTCCCAACCACTCATCTGACGCCCCTGTTTCCTGTTTCTCTCTCTCTCTCTCTCTCACACACATTACAATTGCAACATCATGGAACAACACTCAATTTTGATTTTAAAATTTCAATGAGAGTCACGGGAGGATGACAGCTAGTCTGGAAAGCCTGTAATTCTCAACCACGACCATTGGTTTGAATTAAATTTCACCCATCATTTCTCATCCATGTTTCATGCTGCAAGAGGACATTCAGAGTAAATAAACATCCTGTTGTGAAGAGCGGAGCTCAGAAAAGAAAGTGAGGTAAATTTAGCGGCAACATGTGAGTGTCCTTGGTTTGTTTTTTTTTAAAGCCATGCTAGCAGCTTGGCTCTAACACCAGATAGAAATATCACAAAAAACTAGTGCCATGCCAAATGCCAAAAAGGCTCGCTGTGGAGCTCTAACAGTTGGCTCTTATGCACTCTCTCATGGGCTGTCTTGGACACCGCCCCATAGATACAGATAGCATCATAGGTCTTCTTAATTTCCTCTAAGAGTTAGCGTTTCCCCAGTTTAAATGTAGCCTCTCTGGCCTGTCCCTGTCCCTCGTTCTGTTCTGAACTTCCTCTGTTTATACCTTAACCTGAACTTTACCTTACCCTGCCAGCTTTAGCAACAAAGTCATATTAGAGAAATGAAAACAGGACTTGTGATAAGCAGGAACTCACGTACACATCAAATGATTTAAGACATCCGAAATGCAGTATGAAGCTAATTTTTGTAACAGGGTTAATATTAAAATTTGTAGATGGTAAATGGACTGTACTTATATAATGCCTTACTAGTCACCGACCGCTCAAAGCGCTTTTAAACTGCATATCTCATTCACCCATTCACCCTAACGCATCACCATCATTATGTATAGTTTTTAAAAGCCACACTACACACTTCTCCATCCTTTCGTGTCTGAGCGATTGACACAGGACATATAGATTTTAAACTGTCAGCACATCCGCAACTTCCTCAGTGAGTCACAGGAAATTCATTAATATTCTATGGAAGTGAGTGACCTGAAACTCAACTGATTTTACAGTATATCCGGAAACGAGCTGACCACTTCTCAAATTCTGTCAGACCCACTTACATCAGAAGATAAAGGATTGTTTTCTGCAACAAATGATCATATACTTATATTTGGCCGAGTGCTCTGCTCCTGAGGGCTCCCTGGTGAATGAGAGCGGCGGCGCGGAGTTCAGCAGCACAGGGAAGATAAATGAGACAATTAAACGGTTCTTGATGGCACCTCAGTGACTAATGGCTTTTCTTTCCTGCTTGTCTGAGCATAGACAAACACAGTAGTAAGCAGCAAGGAGTGCGCGCGCCGTACTGACGGACACGTGCTTGTGTGTTTAAGTGAATGTGAGTGTTGTGTGTGCGTGTGTGTGTGGGCTTCAGGTTTGTCGCAGATATTGCCAAACAGACAAACGCTTGTAGATGTCAAAACAATGAGACTGCCAGATGATATGGAAGGCTGCACAGTTTTGGGAATGACTTCAACAGTAACAACAGTAATTCTTCATCACAACCGTTGTTTACATTTTTATCACTGTGCTGAATGTTAACTAGCTTAAAATTTAGGTTGCCCGGGGGACCCTCGTGGTATGCTATTGCAGTTAAACATTCCCCTGTGGGTCAAAAATCATTTCCCCACTAGACCACCATTATAAAGGAGATATCTGTTGACAGGATGCCTCAAAGTACAAAGGTCAATTATGGTGCTTTCTTTTATGAACTTTTGATCCATGGAGGTTTTATATTTGTAAAACCTATTCCAGAATCTGCAATGTCCGTATTGTCGAGTGTGAACTTGCAGGAGGGACAAATGGGAGCATATATTCAGTAGGCCACAAACAAGAAGGAAAACCTAGAAACTAGTTGACTTTTTGGCTGTGCACCAGGTGAGCAATTCCTATTGGATTGAAAAGGCATCACCACATTGGTGTATCTAGTTCTATTACATGCATCTGTGCCTGTGTACCATATTATTTGAAGGGAGTTAGTTGACTTCCAAACAGGGATTATGTTCTCTTCCTGCTGTGATACTAAGGCTAATTAGCTCCATGATACAAGAATAATGCTGCTACTTTGTCTGCTGAATTTTTGCCTTGGACACGCATACATATTCCATATTTAATCAACAAATTGCACATCTTATAAGGTTCTCATGATGGCAACTGAGTCACAAAATAGTCAGCTGGAAACACCACTTTTTTTTAACCAGGTCACAGAGTGATGAAATGAGAAATGAGGAGACCTCTATGTGAAATAATGGACTCCAGTCATTTCATAAATCACAAGGAATTTAGATTTCAGCCATTAAATCATTATGGTTGTAAACTGCATATGTGCTCTGCAGGACTGGAAAGCTCAACATCGTTAGCACAAGCTAATACTCGACTTTTCACTTTAGATCTAATGTGTAACAATTGGAACAAACAAATGTGTCCATATGAAAATACTTGTGAGCTTGCAGCGCTGTGTATGTGGCCTCGATACACTCCACGATCACAAAGACTCCACTGTGTCTGCAAAAAACTGTACTGGGTCCATGTAACACTACTATTGGTGTGTGTCCATGCATGTGTGTACGTGGCAAGGGTTTATGGGATGGGGTTTTCCTGTCTTTACTTCCTGTTGTATACCCTATTAAAGGCCAACAGGCCACTGGGAGTGGACAGATAGGACAGTCATGTGGTAATTAGCTCTGCTCATTAAAACTGACCTCAGGCTTTGTTCTGCCATCTGGATACACTGTCCTACCTCCTGTTAGACAAGTGAGTGCGAGTGAGTGCGTGGAAAACAACCCCACCTGTAACATATAGTTACGTAGCATATATTTCAACTTTCTTTGTCCTTGCAAAACAACAAAGCCAGAAAAGTTTCTGAACTTTCAACCCAGTTGTGAATGTGATGAACTGTGTACATAATGAACTTATTTTTGATTATTATTTCTTATTTCTTATTTTATTATTTTCTTGTAATCTGCACGTAGGAAAGAGACAAGATGCCACCTCAGCTCATCGCATTCTTGGAAAGCATTAACAACGCATTCACAAGAGCGTATTCACTCGGTAATTGTCTGTGGGTACATGGTCAGCTGATTTTTAAATTATGTTTTACAAAGCGAAGGGGCGGAAACCGCAAGGAGGCACACAGACTGTCCTTTTAGCCTGGAATGCGACAAATATGCCACATGAAACGTTGATTTGTTCACGTGGAAACCCTGCAACAGACAAGACATCAGTAGTTAAAGGGCCATATTCTATATGTTCATAATCTGTGCAAACGCTAAAGTTTAAAAACAGATAGAAACAAATAGCAGTTTTAGGGGAAGTTACATGCAGGACTTTTTTTGCAACCAAGTGACCAGAAAGTTACTACACACTGCTGATTTACACTTTTTTTTTGTATCATCAAACAAACAAGATATCATTAGTGAGCATTAAAGGTGTTGGTATGCAGATATTGTACCACTTGGAGAGGGCCAGGCTGCCCTTTTCCCCTGTTTCCACATTTAAGTGAGCTAAGCTAAGGTTAGCTAAGATAAGATAAGCTAGGCTGTAACTTCATATTACAGAAGACAAAAAAGAAGAAGAAAGAAGACAAAAAATGCCTTTCCCAAACCTATTCATTACCAAAATAAATACTCTGCAAGTGCGCCATACACCATACGAGACATAAACTTAAACCGGCAGCTGCCAGGAAAGAAGAAACACAATCCATAAACTTGTGCTGGAAAATAACATGCATGTGATTTGTAGCTAAAACAGGGAAGCCACGGTACTTCAACTGTTTAGTCTGCCAGTGTTCCCTCCGTGTTTCAAAGTAGATCAGAGGGCTACATGACATGAAACAAGCTAAAATAAATCAAATAGAGCCGCGCGTCCTTCTGCGCGAGGAGATTCACTGCAAGTCGCTTTCGCGTGTCGTAAATTGTTGTGAGTAGGAGCAGCAGCTAATGGACAAGTGCAGGGAGAGCAGTGAGTCATACCAATCTGTTCACAAGAACCCCATTTTCTGCCAGATCCTGTGTGATCTATGTCTGCGATTGTGCGCGCGCGCGTGTGTGTCAGAGAGAAAAGAGAGACAACGACTGAGTGAGACAAGTAAGAAATATGCATGTCTGCAGCATAATTCAGTGTGTATAGGAGGGAGTATAGTTGTGTGTGTGTGTGTGAGAGAGAGAGAGGGAGTGCAGTAAAGAGAACACAGCAGGTTTGTTGAGCAGATATCTGCAGGACAAAAGCATCTTTCTGAGACACATGCCTATAGCTGATTATGCAGACTGCAGACGGCGTTAACAGCATAGCTCACATTTCATATGTGTTATAGTCTGCAGGCTTTATTCACACTGTAGCTGCTGGGCATGTTTGAGCATATTCTTGCTGCCTGGATGTTAAAGACTACAATCTACCAGTAATGTTGATGCATGTTTATTTTGCAAATTTGCCAAAACATAAGACAACCTGACCGTCCTGAAACTGTATTTCTTATTTATACTTATGCTGTTTTATTGTGCTTATTGGCTTTTACTGTCGAGCAGTTGTAGAATGGTTTATTTTAGATGGCGCCTCATCACTTGTTATTCATGTGAATTGTGAGCAGTTCAACCAGAGAGGGATTTTTCTCTCTCGGGCAGTGTAATTTCAGGGACTTTTATAGCCTTGAAGCGGCAAACGTGTCCAATATTACAAAAGAAAAAAACACACATGAAAAAAAATGTTCTTTGTTTTCTTTAGATACAGACACACAAAACAAGGATAACAGCATTACAGCAATTACAGTGTTACATACATCAAACCACGAGAAAACATTAAAAAGACAAGTATATATTAATGAAATAAATAAATCACAGCTATTTTTTTTTTATCAGTGTAACAGACAGAATAGGTCTACTTTATGATTCATGTGCTAAAAATCGTTCAGGTTGCTACGGTTATTTAAAAAGATGCCGGGTGCCCTGAAACACCTTCTAGCATTTACATGTGATTCAGATAGCCTCGGTATCACTGCCAACTGCTTTCAAAAATAAGTGTGTGTGCGTGTGTGTGTGCGCATGTGAGACTTGAATACTAAAAGGAAGCAAGTCAGTGTCGGTATGATGAACTGTTGCTAAGCAGAGGTGGTTGCTAGGTGGTGGACGGGGGAGGGGAGACAGGTTTGCAGTTAGTGATGGAATCTGAGGGCTTACCTCTACGTGTGCACGTTTGTGTGCGTGTTCCCTTAGACTTGTCTGCTGTTACTGACACTGCAGTGTAGGAAATAAATGCAGTTGGTACCTTATGAAAGCTGCCATTTTGGAGGTAATTTCAACTTCTGTTCACAACAAGCACCGCTATAAAATGTGAAAAAATAGAAGGCGTCTATCACTGGACCTTAAAGCAGGTCCTTATGTGGATCATTATTAAAACAGAGGACTGAGAAAGAGACCAACAAAAGTTGTGCAGCGGTGTCATTTTCAACAATGAAAGAATGATTCATTTCTTTTATCTCGGGTTGTAGATTCATCACGGGAAGCTGCAGAATATCTGGCAGAGGAACACACGGAGTGAAGCCAGCGCACTCCTCGGCTTTCCCCCGGGACAATTACTGTATTATACGCAGCGGGGGAAAGCCACCGTTTGCCGGCTTCCCTGTGTGCGCGCGTTCACGTATTTTCCAGCTTTTTCTGCACGCTCTAGACTGCCAGAATCTGGCCTCTCGCTACAGTTTTTTTAGTGCTTATTGCAGCCCCTCCCAAACTTATCAGCAGGTGCATCACTAAACATACTGTGCGTCTCTTTATCCGACGTTGCTCCTGTCAGATCCGGTCTGATCCAGACGGGTGAAGGAGATGATAGGGGGTTTGGCGGGGCGAGACACGGGCAGCCATTTGTAATCAAGGTCCTGCACTGGAGGGTCCAAACACCAGCTGTAGTGCTTTAACAGGTACATGCACGCTTCCTGGCAGAAAAACACAAGAAAAACTGTTTTCGGAATGTGTTGCAATTTCAGTATCTTTCAGTGCCTTTCTACCTGACAGATGATATTTGAAGTTAAAAGCAGTGCGAGTGCGACAATTTCCTGTTTTTTTTAAAATTATTTTACTGCAGTGCGAAAACAAAATCTTAAACTAGAAGCCATTTGGCAGAGCGAGACTCCGCCAACGCTGAACAAGGTCTCCAACTTGTAAAGCAGCAGCCTCCATCGCGCAGTATGCCTGTTTGTATGTTGTTTTCCAGGTTGGAAAATAGCAATGCAACGCAACACCTTTTAGCAGCCAAGCTGAAACAGAACATTAGATCCTTGGGAGGTGGTTGACGGCAGAAATGACTCAGATCATCAACACTTTCTTTATATAAACACCATCATTTGACCATCGGTTTCGAGCTTTCGAACTGTGTACAATTCTCATTTCTTACCAAAATGTCTCTTACCAATGTACTTATCATTACGCTGCGACCATCTCTGCTCTATGTTGTATAAAGGTTAAACTATGGTACCTGAGCTATGCACTCACAGCCCCATGGATGGTGATATCATAGCCAGCATTCCCCATTGGCTCATACGCAGCCAAAGAGAGGACCAATTGCATCCACAAATGCTACTTGACCCTCCTCCCACTACTTTATGAATGAAGATTATCCTGATAGAGGGGGGAGGGGCCGGATGAATGAACGGGGATGAAGAAAGTGTGGAGAGAAGTGCGGTAAAAGAGGAAGGATGGTGGGGGTGGGAGGGGAAGAGGGGAGGATGAAGCAAGGAGGCGATGAGTCACATCTCTGACCTAGATCCCTGTGGTCTACTTTTTACTCTGGTCACGCCGTCACGCGCGCGCGTGTATGTGTGTGTGTGTGCGCGCGTGTGCAAGTGGTCACTCTGCTGAGAGCCAATCAGCCAAATGCTCTGGTCTTTTAGTAATAACAAAGCAGGTTACAGTGAGAGATGAGGCCCGGTGTGTGCATCGTTAGTGCAAAATAAGCCTTAACAGGGTGATGGATGGTGAGAAATGGTGTATATTTCTTGTACATCATCACATAACGGTTTTGGGTCATGCTGCTCGTTGCTGCGGAGAGAGCGACTTTTACTAAGAGGCTCAGGGAACTCCTAAGAGAAGAATCAAGGCTGACCTTGTTGCTTTGGATGGCGTCATGTTTCTGAATTCATTTAGTCCACAGTGATGAGACTGTGCTGGCCTGTGTCAGTGAACGTCAAAGAACATCTTCATCAATACACGGAGGTGTGAAAGGGAATTAGAGTGGATTCAATTACATTAAAACGGATCATTTCAAATGACTGTAGATGATCTAAAAAAAAGAAAAATGAAATGAAATAAAATGTGTTTTTTATTTAAAAATGTGATGGAAAATGCAATTACTTTTCATTAAATTTGATTAAATCAAATTAAATTATAAATCTGATCGGATTAAAACTGAAACACATTTAAATCAAAAAAATAAATTAAACCACATAAAATGTTAATATGAAATACTGAATAGGTAAAATTGGTTAAATAAAGTTAAATAAAAAATAAATTCCAATATTTAATTAATCTGCTTATTTTATATTGTTTGGTTTATTTAATTTGGAGATTTTTTAATATATACTTAAATGATAAATAAACTTACATTTTTGATCTGAAGAATAATTCTCACAGGCTTGTCGAATGTTAATAATGCGCTTTGGTGGATTTCGTTCCATTTTTGTATTCGTGGTTCATTTTATGGGCGTACTTGCGTTGCCTGGCGGAAGCCTCTCCCTTAAAGACTTAAATCAGGGGGAAATGCAGTAAACACCGCGGATGATGTGAAAGACTGATGCAGTCTGTACAACTGGATGTTTACAACCCACCTGATAGCTTGAATAGCGCACAACTTGACAGCACTGTAATCACTGTCTTACCACTCTCTAATTGTTGTGATGCAATAATAATTCATGATAAATGACCTAAATAGTAACACCTGGTCAATGCTGTTGACCTCACAATCATTTGTGAGGTCAACAGTTGCTATTATAGTACAATATGAGTTAATACTGTACAGTTTAACCTCAATTATAGCTTCCCTATGCTTATATATGCAAAGGGAAGATGGTTGCCCATTGTCATTACCCAATTTGGAGAGCAAGAGCAAGGGTCCTGCCTACATTATCCCATTCATGCCACATACCCAAACAATAAAAAAAAAACAAGCTGCCTCTGCTTATCTAGAATAAGTAATCCAATTCTAAATAATGAGATATGATTGTCCTGCTGAACAATGACGAGAGCTGAATGTGGAGCGAGCAGATCATTAAACCACTCTGGACATTTCACCTGAGCTTCATTCAATCAGGCCCAGCATTAACAATGACTCGTGTGTGTGTGTGTGCGCGCGTGTGTGTGGATGTGAGTCATCCCTCACTGTCGCAATAAAAGCCCATCCATATTGTGTTTGTATGCATGTGTTGCTGTTTAGACGCCGTCTTAGTGACTGAGATCTACCAGCGTAGGTTAAATAATGAAGTGCGTTAGTTAACAGTCTGACTCAACGGATGTCTACTGCTGAGATAAGCCTCTTATTGGATGACTGGTGCAATCAGCTTCCTTCCCTCTGCTCCCTCATCCGGTCTTTCTTGCAACCCTCCTTGTGAAACAGCACCGATAAGCAGTTGACCCGACAATGAATGAACAGCACTATGTAGCCCACTGGCTTAAAATAAAAGAGAACTTGTGTTGTACATCTCAATCGTTAGACAGTGAAAACAGACTTCACGGCTGAATCAGTTAGGTAGGCATTACGACATAAAACCCATGCGCTTTAAAACCGACCTCCGATAAATAGCAACTGTGCAGTTATGACCTAGCAACCGTAACTAGGCACTGCAGGCTGTGGCTAAGTTCGCTACCAGATCAGTATACGGGATATGATATGAGTGCTATGTAACAACTGAGCTCCTTCAACGGCTTCTAAGCATGCATTCAGGACGGTGAGATTTGAGGATGGGTCTATTAAGTTTCACTTTATTGGTTGTAACAAAAATTATCAGATATTTTTCACCAACAGAAGTGCGGCTGTGATTAGCTGAAATCAGAGGAGATCCTCCCAACCCAGACGGCATCGCTCCGACCCGGTTTCCAATTAAAAACTTGGGAATCGGCCGGCTCACAATGGTTGTTTTCAAACTGGTGTCACCCACCAGTCCCCAGAGTAGAGGCTCAAAACACACGACTGTTCCCAGTGGGGAAATCCTCACAAGGGAAATAAATGTCTCACTTTCCTGTTGACACACATGTAACCCGCCTGTCTTGTTTTGGTGCCTTCCATGGGCCATGTTTGTGTCTTTGGAGTATATATATGCAAAGGTGGCTATGGCGACCGCTGTCATGGGGACTGACAGGTGGTTTAAACAGGACAGTGTGTACCTGGGCTCTCTCTCCAACTGATATCACCGATAAGCACACACACAAAAACAAAACACACAGCCAAGCATTTCTTCATTCCCACGAGCAGTGTTTTTTTTTATTTTTATTACTGAATGGTTGCTGGATAGGTTGCCTCCTTCTCTTGGTGATTGCTGGTTTCTCTCTTATTTCAGCAAGTGGGCGTTAAGCTTCAAAACTCTTTGTTTATATGGAATAATATATCCATCATCAATAGTCACAGTACTGTTAGTAGTTGGTCCTCTACAATGATGAATACGTGTTTCCCTGAAGCTTCATAATTTCCATTTCAGTGCCAGTGTCCTGTCCTTGGTTGCAAACTCCTTCTAGTAACATTGTTAGTGCACCCTCTCCTCCCTCCCTGAAAGGGATAAACACAATGAAAGTAAACTTTTCATTGACCTTCCACTCAGTCTGGTACACTTCCCTCCAAATGTGACCGAGCAGTTCAAACCGTGCAGACCTGAAGCTGTTAAACCACAAACGTCTCAACATTTCAGCATTTTAACTTCTTCTTTGTGTCAGCTTCTGTGGCTAAAGAATACTCATTCAATGCAAGTCAGGAAGGAAGTGAAAAGGACAACCTTCAGTCTATCTATGTGACAAATGGAAGTGGAATGGAGTGTGTGTGCATGCACGTATAGTGCAAAGCGGTGTTAAAATGGAGTCACCTTAAGGAAGACGTCGGTAAGTTTAACTCCAATGCAGTTTCGGGGTCCACTGCCAAAGGAACACAGGAAGTGCTCCTGGCCTGCATTCCTGCACATATAGAAACATTTACATGGTTACGTACAAATGCAAAATGTGTGCAAAGAAATCAAAGATGCAGAGATTGATATTCTAACAAGGTTTCAAGAGTCTGTTGCTTTTCTACAAGTCAGAACCCTCAGTCAGGATTTTTCAAGAGGACTGGATTTGAATTCCATTCATAGCCCGACCCTCAGCAGAATAATGACCACTTATTCACGTAGACACGTCTAACAAAACTGTCAAAGAAGGCGTTGTTATCCACACGATGATCATCAGATGTGACATCATATGATGATGGGCTGACGACACGCCTTTCAACCAGTGATGCTACTCGGATGGTAGCCAGTTGTCACTGATCATACAAGAAAACCTTGTTCAAGTAGGGGAGAGAGAACTTTGACACATAAACAATAGTGCCTATTTCACTTGTAATCTGGAATACAGTCCAATATTGTCTGTTCATTTCTTCACTGATTTACTTGACTTTTAAAGACTTCTAATAATTTCAGCCATGTTAGTGTCATGGGCAGTGTCCGTCTGTTGGTCACGCCACAACTTTGGTTCAGATTGAAAAATCTCTGAAATGACGGTCAGACTGTAAATGGTGCCTCCCTGACTTTTCATGAAGCGCCACCATCAGGTCAAAATTCAAATTCCCAACAATACCCTTCAGCCTACTTAAAACCACGATGCCTGCTAAATATCAACAACGTTGTCATTGTGAGAATGTCAGTTTTCACTGGTATGGCTGTAGTCTTTTTTTTACATTTTGTCTTTCCTTCTTTTAAAGTTTTTACAGACAACCTTTTTAAAATTTATTGAGGAGCCATCAAATTTGTGACTCATATGAACACACCTATCTCAATCTGACTGTGATGAGAAGTTGTGTTTAAAACCACTGAGACTATCAAACATGTCAAATCCATTTTGAATCTTATGCGTTTGTGTAGTTTGCAGTGTCCTCCTCCTTGGTAATCACGTTGCCACACCTCTTTATGTGTCACCTTCCCAAACCGTCAGAATGTGTAGGAATGTTCGCTGACTCACAATTGTGGCTTGAAGTTTGCGCCATAGAGGTCAACATTACAACCTTTGAAGGTGAAAGTTCAAGGGCACAAAAATAGTGCCAACCTGAACTGATAATGTATGATCGAACAGGTCACCTCTCAGTGGCGATTAAATGATTCAGATCTCTTTTGGGGACCAAGAAGAAAACCATCTGGACTCTGGACAGAATGAATGAACAATGTCCGAAGCTTCGTGGCAACACAAGGGCCTGAATCATTGCTACAACTTGACACATGACTTTCTCTGCCACAGCTGCTGTAACTCCTCTAAAAATATACTTTAAAAAGAGATGCTGGTTGTTTCCAGCCAACAGGTTTGTCAACAGCTTGCTAATGCAGACCGTCTCTCCCCTCTCACCACTAATGCATCCTGTCTTCCTGAAACCTGAGCTCTGATTAAAGGCAAACAGGAAGCATTAGCGGTGTGTATAGTCTGGGTCCAGTGTGTGTGAGAGGGCTTTGTGTGTGTGTGAGAGAGTTAGAGAAGGGAGAATATTACTGCTCTCTGCAGCATCTGTCTAATGGTTTAATGTTCTATTAGAGTCATCCTGAAACAGTAAGATGTGTAGAGTACAATGCAGTCCTGTAATACTGAGACACACAGAGAGAGGAAGTATTACCAAGCAGAGAAGTAGACGGCTATATTAAATATGCTGAATGTATGGAAAGTAAAGTATTATCTATTGAACAATATAATTCATTTTTCTACAGTGACGCGTGACAGAGCAGTCTGAAACGTCAAAACTGAGCAGCTAGAAACTTAACTTGCATCTACCTGTGTTTATTGACAGGGTTTGTGCTCCTGAGTCCATGTAGTAATATCCTTTGAACGAACATGTTGGTTTTTAATGCATTGCCGCCCGAGGGATTGGAAGTCACAAGCATTCAATGTCGGTTTTGGGCTTTTCCCTTGTTGTCCCTCTCCCAACTTTTTTTGGAACATGGTGCAGGCAACAAATTAATGATTTTTTTTATATAACAATAATATTTATTAGTTTGAACATTAAATATGTTCTCTTTTTACTGTACTTAATATTGCATTCTGTCCATTTTTTTAGTGGACTCAGGGTTGATTACAGGATTACAGCTGCAGCAAAGTAAAATGTAAAATGCAATACTTTATTTTTATATGTACATGCTGCTATTTAGTGGTGTGTTACCTTTTATTCTTTCATGGATAACTTGCGGAACCAGGCCGCATCATTGATGGTCATCAAGTTTTTTTTCCAGTGGCCTAGCTTCAGGGCAAATGTTTTAAACACTTACCAGTGTGTTCAAGCTAAGTCTGACATTGTGCCTTTGTAGATGAAGCTCATACTCAACTCTGACCTCGACCATTGTTATTGGTCAGAGCAACATAAAACAAAGTACAAAAGAGATCTAACTAACATGCTAACATGAATGCAATGTTGGTCTAGATGAATAAATTAAAAAAAATTCTAAAATGCTAAAATGCTAGCTTTGAGCATCGCATGCATTTGATACAAAATAGTGAAGGGAGATTTTAAGGATGGACAGACAAAAGTAAACAAAGTAATAAATAGTTTTGTTTGTTTTATGTTTTTAATTATATTTCTTGATACCTTCACGAAGCAATTTTGGACTTTTGTGTCTCTTTCGCCTTTTAGTAGCTGCAATTGTGCAAATATAATCTAAAAACATATATAAATATAAACTCATGTACTATTTGAACGAGCTAAATGAACTTTTGCAGAATACTATTTTTCCTATAATTAGTACTGAGACAGATTTAAGATTCAAATGAAAACAGATCTACTGGAATATTTTTGTAGACAGGAAGGAAACTTATTTTATTTAAATGTAGCTAAAACTAGAACCAGAACACGCTGCAGTAGCTTGGAGTTTTATCTGCTATTTAGTAGCGTTTCCGATTCATTTATCTACGGCCAGAGCCTGTGTGGGCGTTTGGATGATAGGATATTAACTTGCCAGCTCTGCTATTTGCTTCCAACTGGAAAAGCACACAACGCCGCACACACACAAACACACACAGGCTGACAATATATGCTGGGACACACAGTGGACAATCTACACAACTACCACACAGAAGCACACAAACACAAACAGACGTCGTGTTTAAACTGTAGTTATTGTAGCTGGGCTCGTTATGTAATAAACAACCAGGTGGCAAGGAAAGGAGCCAGGCGACTATCAAGGCAGACAGGAAAGCAATCTCCAGGAAGGCCGACAGATGGAGAAGCCCAGAAAGAAGCAGGTAGAAGGAAAGAGAAACAGACCAGCGAGCGCAGACAGACAGACAGACAGCTAATTTATTCATCCTGTGGGAAATTCACTCATTTGTGCAGCAGTTAAGGCACATGGTATTCACATTCATAAATCAATGCACTGAATGCTGCATTTGTTGGGGACGGTGTATGTCACCCAGTTGCAATGGTGTGGCTCGTTCTCAATATTTTCTGACAACAATGCAGATCTACTGCATGGCACTGCATGAATAAGCGATATCAGGACTGGCTACACAGACAATACTTCGTATGTCAGTCGGAGCAATTCATTGTTGGTTGAATGGGATTTGTTGACTGTAAGAAAATATATCACCTTATCTGACTTATCCAATAAAGGCGCAGAATGCTCATAGGCTATATGTGTGGGTGTCTCTAACCTTGGCTGGGCTATGGCCAAAATCTTTGGTACGTACACTCTTTTACATCATATTGTCTCCAAAGAAAATCTCCTATGACTCATTCCTTAACCCCATCCTATCCTGTGGAGCACACAATCACACACACACACACACACACACACACACACAGACACACACACACGCACACACACACAGAGTGGACAGGGAATCCCCATTGGTAAAAAGGGTGTGAGGTGGCAGTTACCATGGCAGCTCCCTGTCTATTCATTCATAGATTTCTTCCTTCATTGTGTTTTGTTGCTTTTACATATTAAAAAAAAAAACAAAAACAAATGACCTTGAAAAGTGATTTTGTCACAGAGAGATAATCAGATGCTGCTTCATGATCACGTCTGCTTAAACACATGCGGTTTTAATGTGTGTGTGCTTGTGTGTATTAAATTAATTAATTTGTCAGTTCCACTAAAAGGGCTTTTAGAATGGTGGTTATATTTAATTGATAGAGGAAAGCCCAAACCAAAGGGGACTCTGCCTCGTTTTGTTCACAAGTGCACACATGCGCGCACGCGACACACACACGAGCGGAAATAGCAGGATAGGATCTTCTCTGACTCATTTTTTTGAATCCCATCCCACTCCACAGGGCATTTTTCTCCCCCATCCAGCACACACATGCACAGGGGGAATCCCCATTGGTAAAGATGGTGTCAGGTGACCAGTTTCCATGGCAGCAGCTCCCTACATACATACATTCATAGATTTTTTTTTGCCCCCTTCTGCTCTGTCGCCTGAATGAACAAGCATGAATGAGAATAAACAGGTGAATGGAGGAAGTGGATGAACAGAAAATCAGTTGCCAGACTGACTTGAATGAGTGAAGGCGTCAGTTCAGGTTTCATCTTCCCATGTCTCTGTGCTCCTCTACTGCGCCGAGAAGCCGCGCAAATCTGTGCTTTGATTTTTTATCTGTCTGTTGTATCTATGGGAAAATGATCAGGTCGATTTGTGTGCTCAGGCGTTGTTAATCTATCTGCATTAGTTGTTATGGTAACAACGTAGGCGTATATGTATGCAGCGCTAACCAGTGTGATTTTCCTATGCAGAATGATCAAGCAAACTGCAGTCTAGACCCCCAGACTAAGTGGATTACTAGTCTGTTCTGTAGGGAAGGACTGATATGAAAAGATGAATATGAATTCATTTTTATTTATTTATTTTGGAAAAACAGAATGCTGGTAGGCAAAAGAGCATTCATGCAGTTCAGAATGAGAAATATCCAAGAGAGGTGACATGACGTTTTGACATGAAGTTAAAATGTATCATGTTTTTGTTTTTAAATATTTTCCACTAAATCAGCTATTTGATCAAGTGGCAGATCAAATATGTTAACGAAGCTGGACATTTTAATATGGGGGCTTGTGGAGTCTGACTTATTCTGTAGGCAGCCTCAGGTGGCGTAGGCTTCAAAGGTTGCTGCTTGCATATAACCACGCTAAAACTTTATCTATAAAATATGTTAAGAAACACATAGTTGGCTAAATTTGAACAAAACAGCTCCGAGTACTTAGTACTGCTGCTATGGTTACCTGCACACACACGCAAAGTTTATAAAAAGTAAAGTTTTCAGGCTGCTTCCTCTCATTGTTTCCAGGCTGGATTTTTAGTCATTACTAGATTACGGTTTCAGCAGAAATATTACTATGAAGTTAATAAGTTTCAATAATGGACCAAGATATGAATATAGTAAGCAATAACTTTTTGTATCTAGTTTTGGGAATGCTGTACATATATATTTATTTGTTGGCATATATGCTAACATATCTGTCCATTTCTTGTATTTGATACATCTCTATGTATCAATCCACATTCATCCATCATCCATGTGATTATCTGTCTCTCTCTTTCCTTTTTAAACTTCATAGAGTTATTAAAAAAAAACTCTATCTCCTGTTATGGACATTAATAATGCCCCCCCCCCCCCTTTTTTTTGTTTTTTTTTTACAAAAATGGCTTCATGTGACGCATTTCCTCCACCCTTAATGTGCCCGGGCACTGAAAGCTTCCTCCCTTTTACTCCTTCTAATGGTCAGCGTTTGTGTGTGTGCGTGCGTGTGTGTGTGCATGTGCGTGACACTACAGTTAGCCACAGTGAGTGGCAGGTAGGGTGTTTGAATAAAGCTGCACCCGCTGCAGGTGTTTCTACATCAACCTTTAAGGATAAGCTATTTATAATGAGGTGACGGAAATGTCAGAGGTTCTGTTCAGCAAATGAGAGGGTCCCTCAGAAAAAGAGCGCCATGATGAAATTACACATCACAGCTGGATGCTCAGATTAATGAAATGAAATCATTTCCTTGAAAAGCTATTGCATCGGGCTGGAAAGCTCACTGCTTACCAGGACATATGCTGCTGTATTTCTTATGTTCGTGATTTCGTATTATTTCATTCAGTCAGTTGTCGTTAGATGTGCAGGTGAAGACAGCGGTATAACAGTAAGTTGAGGCACTTACTCAAAAATCAGTTGAGTTTACGTCTGCTCTAGTCTCTGCTCCTGTCCCTTCTTGGTTTCTGGGTGCAGTAATCAATCTCTCTGCCTCTGAAGTTTTTTCTTTTCTTCTTTTGTGATTGCTGATTATGCAAAACGGTGTCTAGACAGAAGCTATTCCTCTTTCAAAAGGACTGAAACCAAAATCTGTAGTGATGAGTGATGAATTAAGATTGCTGTAATGACAGACTTGATATGAGTCCATGAATGACCAGAAAATTGAAACGCCTCTGAAACATGTAACTGTAAACTACAAGCTCTTATCAAGAGCCAGTGTTTCGTTTGTTGGGCTACCATAGAAACACGATGGACACAGTGGCTGTAGATATAAAAGGCTCATTCTTACGTAACAAAGACAACTTATTCTAGTCGTGGGTGGTCTTAGTAGTGCATATTATATTCCATTTCCATTTTTCACTGGACCTTGACATCATCTCAGAAAGGTGTTTTTTTTCTGCACTGGTGATGTCGCAATAGCTTTCAGGATTTTTCCCCTGCCTAGTATTTTGATCTCTGGATTGTACAGCTATGATAACTCCCTTCATTTAGGACGCTCTGGCTCTCAGTTCTTGCAAAGGTCAGCACTGACAACACAGTTTGCAGTAAAACAGTACAAAATTGCGCATCCAAGTACACCAATTTTGTCGTCAAAGGAACAAAAGAAAAGTTTGTACAGATTTACCACCACCGGCGAATAGTGTTGATTCCACTCAAAAAACAGATTTTACAGAATTTCAGTGTTGTTAAAACATACTACTGACAGACTAAAGATGAATACAACACCTAAGTGTACTTCTGCAGTAAGATCTAAACTTAATTAACAGAAAGACTTGAAGACAAATCAAATATCCTCACCTTCCGCTCCATCTCTCTGGCAGGAAGTCGTCTGGCTGATGGAACACCTCTGGATCTCGGTGGATAGCGTGGCTGATATAGACTGCACCATAACCCTTTGGTACATGAAACCCTGCGAGGGTGGAGTCCTAAACACACACACACGCACAGAAAAAAAACATTGCATTATCATATATTATTTAGATTAATTAATACTCAATATATCTGGATTTTGTAACATGTAAGTGAAGAACGTCGACTAACTGGTTAATCATGCAAATACTAAAGCCTGCTTTACATGTACACCTGCAGCATGTATTTAATGTTGTTATAGGATTTTAAAGCAGATGTGTAAGTAGTGTCATTACACACAAAGAGAACAAAAACTGAACTGGGAACATTAAAACGACACAGCTTTAAGAACATGCTATTAATACCCCTTTGAACTGAAATGAATGGGAGACCTCTTTAACCCTGACGTTTGGTTTGAATGTTTTTTAACTTTTTTTTTTAACAAACACTTCCTGAGTTGTTTTTGTTCACTAAGCTCTGGTAAATGGGAGACACCTTGGGGCAAAATAACCACTTACCCAATTGTTGGCTTTTAATTCATCTTTTCCCTGCATCCATTAGTAGCTGCACTAATGGACTGCCAGAGAACATGATCACTGTTTCTCTTTCCTCGACCCTGTCTCTCATTTTTTCTCCCTGCCTCTCTCTGCCGGAGTGGAAAATCTTTTACAAATCTCTTCATTTCTTCTTTCTCAGTGAGAAATGTCTCTGCCCTTGCCACGTTCATCCTCTCTCCCTCTCGCTCCGACAGTCGCACACTCACACAAACGTCGTTGAAACTATTGCATATCTTAGTTCCACCTGGACGGACCTTCCAGTTTTTCCACCTGATTGTGAATACTAATTGTCTCTCTCTTTCTTACACGCTTACCTGTACACATAAACATCAGCTCTTTTTTCAGTCCAGATCCAGCACTACCCTCTAGCTTTTCTTTTTATTAGCAGAGTGTGTGTTGCCAGGGGAAGGAGCCACTTAATTATTCAATATTAAAACATCACTGTGGAACAAAGCAAACACTGAATTATATCATATATTATACTGAAACTTCAAGGTATTCATTTTGATGTTGTTCCAGTCAGACTGCCACGTTGGCACTTTTATAGTGGTAATATCTACCGTTTCCATTATTTTATGTGATGACTTTTCTCCAAGACAGAAATGCACCCGTTCTTTGAGTCCCTCTCTAAAACTCACACGTCATGAACCCCACCGAGGCCGTCAGAAATCAAAAAGTACTGGTGCGTTTCCAAGAAGTGACAAATGACTTTCCACTCGGCTTCACCGTGTCACAAGCACACATCACTCCCACCGCCAAACCCTGTAAACCCCCGCCCCCCCCTTCCTCTCCCCCAATTCCCTTCCTTCCGGGAAAGCGGAGTGGATCAATCACAGGGACGGATCAATGCCACTGATTGGGCTGTTGCATAAGGCTGTTTGATAAGGTCATGATGATCAAAGACAACCGGTGCGGGAGAGGTGGAGACGCTGTGAAAGGCCTGCCCTCGGAGTGAGCAGCTGGCCATTCGAGAGACGGGACAGCGGTGATGTCAAACCAGAGAGTAATCATTTTGATCATAAAACTCGATTAGAATACACCAGGACTACAGGATATGATGCTTACTACACAGATTTACTCACTACAGGTTATAGACTAGACTCACTAGTAAATGAATCATATGTAAATTATTGCTGCCTGGAAGAATTTATAATAAAAAAGTGGTGTACAATATAGAACAGAACAGAAACAGACAATAAAACAGTCCGGTTCACACAAGAGTGACGACCAGGTTTTAATCCACAGTAATATGTCGCCATCTAGAGGCAAAAAACATCTAACAAAATCCTGGTCCGTGTCACTTTTTGAAGACAACAGGGGAGTAAAGAAATGAGGCACTTCTGTCCAGCAGTCTAGATTAGCATAGGGCTGATTAAAATTAATAGTCGTAACAGTTTTACTATTTAATAGACTTGTTAAAACAAAAAAAAAAAGAAAAGATCTGCATAAACTAAACCCTTGCTAAATAAGTCTAAGTTTTTCTTCATATTTCTTATTGCAAATTGTACTATAAACAAAAAAGTTCACATACTTTATTAGATGAGCAGTTTTTTACTTTAGCTTGCTGATGTTCTACTATGTGCCAAAAGTGTAAAGCATGAAATGGTCGGAGTCCCATTTCATTTCCGTCTATCCAACAGCTCTGTGTTTTCCACCTACTGAAATCACTTTAGTGGACATTATAATCCGGAACAAATCAACATCACACATATAATGTTTTTTTGATTAGATTAGTAAGCCGTCTGTCCAGAATGGAGTCGTACAAATCTGAAATGTTTAATCTGAAGGCAAATATTTGATTCCCCCACACTTCAGGATAAGGTTTGCTGATAGTGGTCAGCAGACTCTGGGGTCACATTTCTATTACAGACCAGTGCAGACATGCTTACATCCATGCTTATGAAAGTTAGTCATCACAACCAAACCTGAGTTACAGTGGCTTTAGAGAAAGTCAAATTCCTGAATCACACACATGATAATCAATAGCATGCAAGGGTTGAACAGTCCTACCTGATCAGCTAGTCTCCGTCCACCAATGAAAGGTGGCCAAAGTCTCTGAACCTCCAGAAGTACTCCACGCAGGTAATCAGGGTCTTCCATTGCTCGCTGACGTGTCTTCTCCTGGACATGGAGGAAGATTTTTTTTAAATTTAATTTAAAGAAGAAAGAATGGAGCTAGAAGAGAAAGCCTAAAGAGCTATATTTGTGTACCTGTTTGTTTCCACCGAGTGCCAGCGTGAAGGAGGTGAGCAACGACGCGAGAGCTTTGGGGATCAGAGCTGAGATGAACAGCAGGAGGTGCTGAGAGGCAGAGTTGGAGTTTGGCAGCGGCAAAGAGCCAAGAGACCCGACAAAACTAAGAGAGAGACAAATTCAGATTACGATGCCACGGTCAGCAAATCACTACTAATCAGTAGCATGGTTATATACAGATAAACCATTCAGGAGATGGTGTCCCTGAAACATGTGTCCGCACGTGTCCGTGTGTGTGGTTACCTGCATTCGTGTGTATGAGACAAAGGTACGGAGAAACATGCCGTCTCACCCCTGTTTGTCGTTCTCCAGTTTATCTTTGATGATGTTCATCAGTTTCTCTCTGGCGTCCAGAGCTGTGGAGTAACCTGATGACCACAGAGGAACTTTCAAGTTCACCGGAGCAGAGATCAGACCTGCGGGGGCAGGAGGGGAAGCTGTTCAGCAAACATCCAAAGACGGTCAAAAACCAGCACAAAGCAGTGTTTACTGAACAGAAATGTAAGGGGAAGTGGGAGATTTTGCAACACTGTATTGCAGAACAACAAAACTGACTTACTAAATACTGTACATCTGCGAGAGATGAACGGTTTTGAGAGTGAGTGTGTTACAATACCAGTGTTGCATTACACGTTAGGCCTTTTTTTTGGGAGCAGTGTATTTGAATTAACAGTTGCGGAATGAAGGGGAGCTGCTTTAGAAGGTCAGGGGCAGTCATGTATCCACGCTTGGCTGTCAATTTGTAAACGGGCAGGGGTTGTGTTGTGTGTGTGTGTGCGTGTCCCTACCATGCCAGTGCTGGGTGCACAGTTGCACGATGTCCTGGTAAAGTTCAGGCTGCTCCTCCGCTCGTACATTGAGAAACAGCCCCAACACCAGCTCTGTTCCAAGGCGCTTAAAGGCAGAGTATGCACACTCTGGCTGGCCACTTTAAAATGCATAGAGATCGCACATTGATCATTTGCATATATTATCTTTACTTCACCCAAAACGATCAGCCTGGAATGTAAATATGAAACGACTTCAATGAAGTGCTGCCAACACTCAAACAATCCCTAAATGGACTAAAAATATATATATATCGAATCACGCATGAAACTGCACATGAGAGCATATGAAACAAAAACAATGCCACAATTGCCAACATATACAGGACTTAAGGTGACATGGCCATTATGTGCGGCTGCCGTGTACTTTTGACATTATGTGCACATCCTCTCCACCTCTCCCGACGTGCTTTTACGTCACTTATGGTATTGTTTGTCCAAATGTCTCTTGTCTAGAATTGTCTCAAACTATTATTTCAGTTTTAAAACTTGTGTAACAACTTATAATCCAACTTCTTATGTAACTTTCCACAAAAACAACAGATGTAAACGCTTTAACTGTGGAGGTTTAGGTATTACCTGAGAGAGAGGTCCTTCAGACAGCGCTCACATACACTGTGGAGAGAAACATGTAAAAATACACACCACACACACACACACATTATTAGTCTGAGACAAGATGAGGTCTTTCCATATGCCCTGACAGTACATTTTGCATTTCATAATTTCCATTCAATTTTTATTTCAGCATTTAAATGATCATATTACGCAAAAGCAGAATTAATTAGTACTTGACTGATGATCAGTTCTTGCTCAAAAATCTGTGACATGGTTGCACACATTTCAACTGTACTGCACTTGTGTCACAAATGTCCTTGCCTCCAAATCTGGTACCATCATGGACATCAGCTGAACAAAATCCTCTAAATACACAATTAGAGTAAAACAATCAATGAAATCCATTTGCCCAGTTTAACTCATGGAATTCAAGTCTGGAACAAAGTGAGTCTCCGTGTCAGAAAATACGAATCAACAGAAGCTTTGGTCATAGGCACCCAACAACAACATATAATATGAAATAATGCTAAAGAATCTATTCTAATAACTTCACTACCCCCACCTGGTGATGTAATCATTTGATGATTTCAGACAACTTCCTGTGAACAGGCTGGTGAGAGACAGACGTAGAAGACAGGCCTCCTCACCTAAAACACACACACAGACAGTTAGTCAGCACATTTCTACAGTCACACACGCATTACACAAGTGTAGGTGTGTACATATTGTCATCCACAGAAGTAATAATAATACAAAGGACTATTAGTCAGGTAAGATAAGATGTTAAGATGAGAAGTTATGATAAGTAACAATAACATAGATTAGATTCATTATATATTGAGATTATATTGTGATATTATATTATTATAGATTATATTTGAAAACACTTTATCTTACTTTTGATTTTAAGCACCCTGCGACAAAACTATAACTTTATAAACCAGGTGGGTGGTCACATGACATGATATGTACATAATGTCATATATGTGTAAAAATGTAATTAATTGAATTAACTTTTTAAACTAATTTTGTGATTTCACAGTTGAGGTGGTTTCTTGACCTACTGACCTAGGTTACTTAGTCCAATTTACTCTACTCTAAACAAGACTGTGTATAAAATACATCGTATTAGAGAGTGAGGGGTTTATAATATGAAAATCCAAAAATTGTGGTAAAGGCACTGGTAAATGGTTACCACTGTAATGCTTTAATATTTGAGTATCTCCTTAGATGCTCTCTTTTGTGTTATTTCTGGACGTTTTGTGTGTGTTTGTGTTTACCATTAGTAGTGACAACAGTGTCCCCATACATGTTAGTCATCAAGTCAGTTGGATCTTTGAGAAACAAATTGGACTTCTCTGAAAAACAAAACATAAGCTTTATTACAAGCTCACACATACTCTATACACAAACAGTTCACACACTCAGTACACAACCTAACAAGCAATGTCCATGCCAGGAGTCTGATACGTGTGCCTGGTCCCTAATATTTGCATCTAAGTGGATGTGAGTGTATGTTCACACAAAAACTCCTTGAGAGAAGTATATATTTCCTAGCCGTCTTTACTGAAGTCCAGTCACCTGTCTGTTTTGAACAATTCACTTATTTGTGAATTTTATTCAGCTCAATGCAGTGTGCTACTATTTCTTATAATCTGGCATTTCATTAAAAGATATAAAAAAAAATCACACAAATTTTCTTAAATAAAAATCCATCCATCCTTTTCCCATAAATGCTTATCCTTTAATTGGACAGTTCAGTTATGAAATTTAAAAAAACAAACATATTATGCACTGAGGGATAAAACTTACTAATATTCCTCACAGGCATTAAAAACAAATATTGTTCTGGTTTTGGTCCTTTAAGTCAGCATTTGTACTCCTGGGTGTCTAATGACTAATCGGTATAATACTGCTGACTTATAATAAGTTACATTGTGCAGCTAGGAAAGAGTTATTGCATGTCATAAACGTTAATAGTACAACTATTACAATACCCCCTCCAGTGAAACATCACGAGTCTCTCCCGTGACAGATCAGACTAATCTCGGGGAGAATTTCACAAACTGAGGAATTCTCTCTTTGTTTCTTTGCCTGAGAGGAAAATCTGACTCAGGATCCCGAGGCAGACGAGACACAGTCACTTGGAGGTCACTGGAAACCCGCAGACACATATCATGCGCCAATAATGTATGTATTATATATTATTACTAAATATTTATAGTAATAATCTATAATAATATATAATATATAGTTACCCGCTAGAATGTATCCGTGTAGTGGCACAGATATGATTAATATATAATAACATCTAATAGTAAGTAATAAGTTTAACTATAAAACACACGTCAGCACTTTTGTTTCTCGTTAGGCACAAACATACACACACCTGAGGCGTGCGCACACAAACACACAGGCATGTACAGTAACACGCAGCCTTCGTACCGCACAGCAGCTCTCTCATCCCCTGCACGGAGCAGATAAAGGCGGTCGGTCTGTTCAGCACCCGACATTGAAACACTCTGCTCCGGTGTTTCTCGATCCTCTGCCGGCAGAAGTCCAACGGGTCCCGGTAAAACTCCAGCGACTTGTCCCCGAGCACCGACACACCTGCGTTTCCTGGTAGTTTTGCCATTCAGGGCCGTCGTACGCGCGGGAGACGATATTTTACTGGTTTTGTTGAAGTGGAAAGGTGGATTCAACCATGATGTTCACGACTGCGTATGCTCAAACGGCAGTGGTCTAAACTTTATTCAGATTGAATCCAGTTTCGGAGTAAATGCCGCTGTCAACGCCCGGTAATCGTTTTAATCCTGCAGACCTGCGCGTCAAATTACTGCTATCTCATTGTTGGCACTGTTTTTTCTGTCGTTACTCAAAGTAACCAGCTGCACCGGGGAGTGACGCGTTCAGGTGCAGTCCGTAACTTTGTCATTCCAACTGCAGTGTGACTTCTCCTGCTACTTCTGGCACTGTACCACACAACTGTACTGTACCACACAACTGTACAACACAACATACTATCATAAACATACTGCAGCTGCAGGTTGATTTATATGCTCTTCAGCAAAAGATGTTGCTGAGCCAAGATTGGTCAATACATTTTATTTTGCATTGAAAATGTTTTGAGAAGATTAAAGAGAAAAAGAAAATTTGTGTCGAATCCAAAAGTCATTGACTCAGTTCAGTTCTATTTTATTTATATAGCACCAAATCGTAACATCTTATCTCCAGAAAGAGCAGGGGTCGACTGTACTCTTTATAATATTATCTACAGAGACCCAAAGATTCCATCAGGATCAAGCACTTCAAGAAGGATCAAGAAGAAACCTCGAGCAGAACCTAGCCCATTGGTGGATGGTCGTCAGCCGCGGCCGACATGTTAGTAATTGCATACATTGCCATGTCATTTGTATTCAGTTACAACATTAATGAAGTAATCTGACCCAACCCTGTAGGCCGCAACAAAGCAATGTTGAAAGCGATGTTAGGAAGGTCACATAGGTCAACTGAGAACGAATTCTCACAAGGAGGCAAGTCAGTTAGAGACATTAATATATAGATGTAGAGATGTAGAGATTTGCCAGTGATAGTTTGTAAATGAACTGATCCCAGTGGATCTGTCGCCATGTATAGAGTGATGGGCAGTTGACTAAAGAGTTGTAGGTTACAGCGAAGAGTGTTCAAAGGAGCACTGGTGACAAAGAGATATATGGTAGATCATGTCTGGGTTACTGAGAAGAGTTTTGGAAGCACAATAATCCAAGATTGAGAGAATTGTCATCTTAACCAAGATGTTCTTTGCAGAGTAGGTAAAGGATCCAAAATTACAGTAAAGGGAACCGATTCCTGTTCTGACTCTTGAGAACAGCCTGTTTGAATCTGTCGAGCCAGATGCACAAACTGAAGACCGACATCAACAACTGACACCTTAAAATCTGCAATAAATCTTTTGACCACTTAGGGGCAGCAGGAACATACTGTAAGCCTTGTCATGTCAATATAAAGCTATTGGCTGTGGCTGTTTTAAATTGGTTCTTGAGTCGTTATCTTCTACCTTTCCTGCAGTGTGGCCCTGTGTCAAAAAGTACACAGTGCACATCCCTGTAACAATTTGTGCAGTTAAGACTGCTCATATCCTGTATCACATTTATATTGCATTGGTCTGTCTCTCAATGCTTTCTGACTTCCCTGTCCTGTGGTTTTCACCCCATCGGTTGGTCTCATTATTGGTTTTGCTCTTCATGGGATTTATTGATGCTATGAAAAATAAAGAAGATCGCCAGACTTTCCCTTTAAACACATTACCACAAAGAGAGAGAGAGAGAGAGTCAAGTGGTGTCAATAGCCTAGTTTTGCATCCAAGTGCTGCTGACACCAGTTCCAGTTTCTTTTTTTCTCTTTTCCTAGCTTCCTCTGTCAATGTCACCTTTAGTCTTTTTTGCCTCAGTAAGTACAGTAGGTCCGTAGAGGCTGTTGAGCAAGGTTACAGCGCCCTTGGCCAGCTCCAGTTCTGGCATGACAGTGGCTCAGGTTCCTGTCAGCATTTTCCCACACTCCAGACCTGAAAACCTCCACCGCCCACTGTTCCAAAATGCCTGTGACACAAACACTAACACAGCGTTAGTGTCACAGGCAAGAGTTGCTATTGTTTCATAGCAAGTGATCATAACCACGGCACAAGATGAAACTATTTAAAATGTGCTGTTTTATGACAGACAAGTCACACAATGTCAGTTTAACCAATGAACAATGAAGACTAGGCCCCTGCTTTCATCTACCTGCCTCATTGCACCATAAGGTCACAAGATGGCAGCATCGATCACCCCTCAGTGTCTCCCTCTCTTCTCTCGCCCTCCATCTAAATGGCACACGTCCAGTGTCACTCATCTGCAGCTCGACTCTGCAAGCACGCGGCATTTTTTTTTTCTTTTCTTCATTTCAACCGGGGAATGAGAGCCACGGGCACGCTTTGGTGCGCCTGGGTTGGAGGACAGGAGGCGAGGAACCCGGCACAGGTGAGCGCGTTACATAATTCATTATTTGAAAAGTTTGACAGACAGGAGAAGGAAAGAAGTAGGAAGAAAGAAATGTTAAGAGGAATTACACTTAACAGAAGCATGTTTTTGAAGGGTCGAGTTCGACTTGAAACACCACTTGAATTAGTCTGTTTCCTCTGCTCACTTGCCAGTCCACTAAGTAATTGTATTTATTATTATTCTTATTATTATTTGTCACATTAATTTATTGACAGTAATACAGCAGCGGGTTATTTGAGTGGTGGATGCATCCACCACATGCACACATCAAATGCAATATACTTTTTTTTTTGTTTGTTTTGGCTATTTAAAATGATCCTTCACAATGTCTCAGATTTATAATACAGTTTACCCATTTGTAAAGAATAGGGATGACCTTTGAACTACATGTGATGGTCATTATATACAGTAAGATGTTCTCTCGGAGAGGACACTGAACATCCGTTTTGTACTATTAAACTGCTAACAATGAATTGACCTGATTTAATTTTAATTGGTTGATGTCCCTGATCTCGCCGCTTGTAATGGCATTATTTGTTATTATCTGATTAAATCTAAACATCTAAATGTGCCGCTTCTGAGACTTTTATGCAGACAAAAATATAATGTGCAGGTGTATTCTAGAAATTTTAGACTGGGAAATAGTTTAGATTTTTTTTTTTTTTTAAGAAAAAGATAATAGGTGCAGAGAAGCAGAAGTTAATAAGCTACAGTTGGGGAATGTCCCATTAAGACAGAGGTTGGGTTTTGCTTTATAAATAGTACAAGTGCTTAAACTTGAGTTGAACTTCAGGTCTTATCAATTGTGGGTGATAAGGTCTCATGAGAGGTGTGTACATCCGAGAGTATGGATGGGTAAACATACTGTAGATGTGCATAGAGGGAGAAAAAAAATGGCAGTTCTGAGGGGACTGGAGGAGGAGAGTTGAGGGGCATCTGCTTAGTCACTCCTGGGTAGGTCCATGGAAATATTAGTAGGTGTTTGTTTCATGTCACCGTCTCAAAAAAAAAAAATGTTTGTTGTGCTGTCAGGACACATGAAAAGGTCTGCTGTTGTTCAATTATCCTGAACACCGTGAACTGATTGCTGACATTTCATTGCAGACGTGCTGCACTTTCTCCATCCTTGTTACTTTGTTGTAGTATAGTTTGACCCCCCCCCCCCCTCACACACCTATTATTGTATCCACCCAAAACACACCTAAGCTCATATAAGCACATGGCATCCAATAAGACAAAGGCACTTCAGCAGTGGTAGGCAGTTACTACTGCTGGGGTTGTATATTTTGCCGCTTTACAATTGATTAAGCTTGTAATTGACTGTAAACACTGTAATAGTGCTGTACAACATTAACTGCCCTGATACTCTGTACTGTTTACACTGTGTGAGCATGTGTGTTTGTGTTTGTGTGTGAGAGGAGATAAAAAAAAAAAGAGGGATCAAAACAGAGAGCGAGAGACAAGTTGTGAAAGAAATTTCTAATTCAGAGAAAAGTGAAAATGTCAGCTTATAGTGCAGGTGCGTGAGTGTAGGAAACATTTGCTTCCAAGTCTAATGATGTATTTTCAAGCTTTTTTTTTTTTTTTTTAATTTGTCAAACCTCCCGTCACCTGTCTTAAGCATGTCTAACATTGATTTATTGAAAGTAAACGTTTTCCAGGCTCACCGAGTCACATCGCTTCACCTTCACCTGTTTTGTGAGAACAGCTAGCGTCGAATTATCCATTATCCTTTCACAGCAGCCGTTCTGGGCTACTGTAGAAATATTTCAGGTTATGGTGGAGTCAGCGGAAGAGGATCCGTTCCCTCTGACGATAAGAAAACATCTCATTACATTGTAATAAATACACAATGACTGATTTTGAAAACCTACTCATTGTATTCATTTCTGCCAATAGATTGCCCTAAATGTTCCACACTGGACCGTTCAGTGCTACAAAATGACAGCCGCATGAATTAGATGGAACATTTTTTCACCTTTTTATGCAAAACAGTAGATGACTATTGTAACCACATAAAGTCAAAGACAAAGACACCTGTACTGTGTATTGTCTCCATTTTCTAGACTACTGTTTTGAAAATATACATAAGATTTTCTTTTTCCTTGTGGAAGAATGTTGATTGCATATCA
Organism: Nibea coibor; assembly: GCA_023373845.1. Taxonomy (NCBI): domain Eukaryota; kingdom Metazoa; phylum Chordata; class Actinopteri; family Sciaenidae; genus Nibea; species Nibea coibor. Next base: position 8,581,416 of record CM041720.1, on the reverse strand, counting down.
GTTTGTTGAGATTTCATTCAGCCCTTTTTTGCTGTTTTCATGGAGGCAATTTTGCATAAAGCAGGTATTTTGCTAGTAAAATGGCAAATATGTACAGCGCATTTAGGGTCTCATTCATTCATCTCACTAAACCGTTTTTCATTTCAGTGATAAATAAAACATAATCAAAATTACATGGCAGCTTAGCAAGACTACCATTTTGACCCACAGTTCATAGCCTGAGGTCTTAGCTAAAGCATAAAGCATTACAGATATTAAGAAGGGATGACTTATGTTTGGTTAGACTGGAATATGTCCAAACTATCACAAGGGATGTAGCATTTTCAAACAAGCTTGATGCAGTGGTGTGATCCAATAGCAATCCTCTAGGCCATTGTTTAAATCCCCTCTCATAATAAATCACTTTCATTGCTTTTTCTTCACATGGCTCCTATTCTCAGTTAATGTTATCCAAACCAGCATTAGGTTGCCAACTTTTTTTGGCTTGTCCACATGTACAAAACATATTACATGGCGTCCACACCATAAAATCCTTTAAACACATAGCATTGGTCCAGCATTGACAATAAGAACCAACAGATCCCCATCACTCATCTTCCCTTAAGTTGTTTCCCATGAATAAATAGTCCCAACTGTCTAACCTCTGGCCGTATCTGGGGGGAAGTAAAAGGCAATTCTTTAATACAAGAAGTCATGGTGATTCACTTTTATTAGACAATTTATTGTTATTTATTTATGAAGGGTTGAATCTGGATAAAATGTAAATTGGATTTTGATTATCTTTGAAGAAAATAAACATTCCTGCCTCATCCAAAAAACTGAAACCCTGAGTAAGGCACAACTCCAACCCTGGCTAGCGGCCATAAACAGACTAATAGCCCTGGCCACTTTCCAGGTATGAGCATCTGTAAATGAACCATGCAGGTGAAACAAACTGGTGTTGAGAGACAGTGAATGTACTCAAATAACCTGCCCATAGCAAATGAGGGTACAACAATATTAGTCACAGAAAAAGTGATTTTGGCCCTGGGGTCTGCCTCTACCAGAAACAGTTAACTTCTTGTCCCTGCTATCGCCCACTGTGCTGTCCTTATTAGCCACTCCCTGTAGACATTTAGGAGAGAGCCACCGCCTTCAGACTAATTTTAGGCTGTCTGTATCGATGCCAACTCATTAGACTGATTCTCAGAGCTACCCAGGCCTTATTCATTATCAATGTCACCTCACCCAAAGCAACATATCCGTCTATACTAAGTTCTTGCCACTCGGTTATCAATGGAGATACGTTATCTTAGATTATGGGCTGTAGTAAATTCAACACAGTGCTGTCAACATTGACATAAGCTCTTTGTTTTGGCTCTGTTGCAGATACAGAATGAAAATACATACCCAGCTTTTCTTTACTCCATGGTTTGCCTAAACACAGTCAGCATCATTGAACATATTAGGGCTCATTAGGAAGCCATTTGCAGCTGTTTATTTTTATCCAGTGTGAAAAGGCAACTAATGACCGACTGTAGCCCCACCCACTGACATACACACAACTACCTATACCTGAACATGTGTTAGTGCTCAACAGGTGTACAGAGGAGAAATGTGGAAATGTAGCAAGCTAATGGCTTCAAATTTATTTTGGCTAGCATATGAGAGATACATATTTTTTTAAGCTTTACACTCCATAAAGTAAGATGAGGTAGTGCTGAAAGTCTGAACTCTCACCAATTTTTTAACCCTTATTTTGATAGAGACAGCTGAAGAGTGACAGGAATGTAGGGGAGAGAGACGGGGAATGACATGCGGGAAAGAGCCACAGGTCAGATTTGAACCCTGGGCCTCCACAGCAAGGACTGAGCCTTCGCACATGGGCCAGCTGCTCTACTGACTGAGCTAAACGCCACCCCTAACCATCAACAATTTCACAATCAGTTAATCATCTAAGTCATGTATCATGCAAAAATGCAAAGCGTTCACTGGTTACCACTTCTCGAAAACAAGGACTTGCTGTATTGGTCAAACTCATTTGCTTTTGGACTGCTGGACTGGTCGAACAAGAAATGTGTTAAAATAGGAATTTCTTTTGCACAATCCCTCTTCACACTGTACCAGCTTGGTGAACAGGGTTGTTTTCTTCACTTGAATGAAAAGAAACTGTGCAGTCGCACCATCAAGAAATGAGAAACGGCATTTCTGTGATTGACATCGTGGGCAGCCAATGAGTGGAGCTGCTTGATGGTGAATTATCATCAGATGGTCTGCAGATCAGCTCAAGCTGAAATGGTTCTATCATTTACCCCTACACTCAGGAAATGTTCAAGCTTCTCCCCAGTGTGTTAATTTAATGTGTCTCAGGCTTCTTTGTGTGGCACAGTGCTGCCAAAGTTCTTAATTCCTGCTCTTTCTGGTCCTTCTACAGTCCAAGGACATGCAGGTTAATTGACAACTCTAAAATTGCCCATAGCAAGCATTAATGGTTGTTTGTCTCTGTGTGTCTGCCCTGTGATGAACTGGCCACTTGTTCAGGGTGCACACCGCCTCTTGCCCAATGTCAGCTGGGATTGGCTCCAGCCCCCATCACCCTGATAATGAGCGCATATGGAAAATTGATGGATGGGGTGCAAAGACATCCTCTGACTACGTTGTGTGTGAGGGCTAATACCCCACATGAACAAACACAAAGCTCAGTTCTTCCTAAGTTTCCAACGCAGGTAATAATCAGCTGTTGTTGTGTACAGAAATTCTTTGGCTGCTACACATCATGTGTGGGTGGATTTTTTTTTTTTTTTTTTTTTTTTTTTTTAATAATTGGACTTTGGGGATGTTTAGGTGCTATGTTTATGTCTTAATGGTGCTTGAATCATTGTGGGTCAAATATCTCTGCTACAAGTTACTGAATGAAAGAAGCAGGTAAAAGGATGACAGGGTTTCTTTTCCAAGAATAAAGTTTTTTTTTTCATTTGAATGACACTCTTTATTCTGTCCCATGTTCATCTTTTCACTGGAGCTGGACAAAACTAGATAAGTTCAGTTAAATATTATCACATGGAAATGTTCCTTGGAGTTTTTCTTTAATAATTGGACATAGGTATGTCGATGCAAAACATCAAGTTAAATCTGAGTGAACTGACGAAGGACAACATTTTAAATAGCAGTTGGTTATGTAGCTTGCTTGGTGCTGTGTTGTTTTCTTTTCTATTGGTTGGCATATAATTGCTTCCTTGAATGTATTTTAAAACATGATTTCCTGGCAGAGTGTGTGCAGAAGGAGATAATGAGGCGGACCGTGGTGCTATGAGAAAGTGGAAAACTGATCAGTCCTAACTAAATCCTCTGGGAGAAAAACAGTCGGTGATGGCCACGGGTAGACACTTTATTTCCATAACCTTCCTGTCTTTCACATACGTGTAGCTTTATTATGTGTGTGTGCATGTGTTTGCTTCCATGCAAATGTTTATGTGCTATTCACATTATTCTGTAGTCATTCTCCATTTAACCCCACTTGCTCACAACCTATTACTGTCACCCACACAGCTTTGTTCAGAAGACATGCCCCGTCCGCTCAGAGTTACATGTGACTCATGCGTGCAGCAGGCTAGTGTGACTTGTGAGCATATGGAAAAGTCAGCGCCTCTTCACCAAGGGAGAAAATTAGGAAAAATGATGGGTTTTTGAACATTCAGTAATTGTAGGTGACACTATTGATTTGAGGATAAATTGGAGGCTTTGTTCAACTCTGTTGGAGCAGCAAATTTATTTGGTGCGCTGCTGGTCGGACAATTTCTGGATATAAAATGTTGTTGACTTGTGGCTTTTTTGGAAATATTGTTTATTCCGACCCCCTCTAGCCGTTACCTTGGCAGCCATTATTCTTTCTGGGGGTTATTAGTAAGGAAATTCAGTATAATCACATGCAATCATCTTCAAAGACAGGAAAAGACTGTAGATGATAGAAAATCATTTCTGTTTTTCACACTTCAGAATTGTTTTTTGTTGTTTCCTGTGCTTAAAAGGGTAAACAAATGTTATATTGATTTTATTTATTTAGTTTAAGAAAAGAAAATACCTTTAGTCAAATTAAATGAAATTAAAGGAAGCACAAATCAAGGGGTTTCTCTTGTAGCTCTTTCCTGACGTTTATAACCAAGTTCAAGTTTATAACTGAAAACTGAATCTATTTTATAGCCTCTGTGTTCCAATATATATATATATATATATATATATATATATATATATATATATATATATATATATATATATATATATATATATATATATATATATATATATATATATATCAGTGTTTTCATTTTAGCTGTCAGCTATCTTCAGCCTGGAAAAGGGACTGTGTCACATAAACTAGTAGTTCCTACCAGATTACCTGTCCTGTTTACACTTCACATGCCACTTCTACAGAGCCTGCGTTGACTCAAGAAGACAGCAAGCTGAGCTGAAGATGGCATGTATTTGATCTAATCTGAACATTAGACCCTGGTTTGAGATAATGAGTTAATGAGCAGACCTTGCCCAACAGGATCTGTCATTACAGCAACTATTTCAGGCTGATGGACCAGAGGGTTCTGAGTTCAAGGTGCACCGCTGTCACTGCAGAAACATCCACATGTCCTACACCTATAGATGAATTATTCCCCTCAGGGGTGCAGCAAGGGCATTCTATCTTTTTCTCGCCCGACAAGTGCCCATTTTGACTTATATAAAAGTTATTTAGCATTTTGTTCTGGTAGCGCATCCTCTGGAAAACAACTCTTTGCTCTTCTTTATGTTGAGTGAATGCTAGGAGAGTTGTTTTTTCAATGCCAAGTAGGATGGGGGACTGCAGTTTGAAATTCATTAGTTATAATTCATTACAGTTACTACTTCACAACAGTTTGGGAGTTGACTTGTTGTTAACCAGGAGTTTGATTTAACAGTAACAGGGATAACAGGGTTAACAGGGGTTTAACAGTTTGGTCCGTGTGTTCAGTGGTTCAGGGTCTGCAGGTGGAAGGAAACAGCTACCCTCTACTAAAAGAGGAGAAATGCAACTCTTGATAACTACAAGTTGTATTTATATGTTGTATGTTCTAAGCCATCTTGTTATAATAAATGTAATGTAAGCCAGCAGTTAGGAATTATCTGGGATTTGTTCAGATTTGCGGACTCTCCAATTTCACCGTGAGGATGAGAGTTCTGCGGAAAGGACTGGACCAGATCGATAATACTGAGTTGTACCACTGGGCAAAACCTGAAACTGACCCAGCTCTGTTCTGTCTGGATGTACAGCACCCGGCTTGATGTTGCCAAAGAGAGAAAGGCGAAAAATCTAGATACAAAACACAGAGGCAGTAAACATTAGTTTGACTGACAGCTGATCCCCCACAGTGAAAAAGAAAACAACACATCAAAAACACGGCATTAACAAGTGCTGAGCGACAAGAATGGAGACATAAAAACGAGGATCTGAGAGTGCGGCTTAAATTGTTTTTTCCACTGAAGGTTTTCACTGACTTTGAGCGCACTCTAAATGCTCTTTCCACTGCAGATTTAAGAATTTAATGTGTATTGGTTGCCGTCAAGGGTTTAGTGTTGCATAGTTTGTTCACGTTGTGTGCTGGTGTGCCGGCTGCTGCTGGTGGTGGGGAATTATTTCATGGTTTTGATTGCCGTCCCAAACCATTTGGTTGTTGAGCAAACTTTACACATTTGTCATTTCTCCAGTTTCTCTGTTTCCTGTGTAAGTGTGTGTGAGAGAGAGAGCGAGTGAAAGACCGGATGGTGTTTTGCTTTTGCCTGATCATTCCTGAGTTAAACTGACAGGGGGGGTCTGCTTTCTGTTTTTTGCTCTTTAAGTTCTGCAGACATAAAAAAAATAGCAGCAAAATATATTTGGCATCTTTCCAAAGGCACAAGGTCCAAGCCAATTGAAGTGAAGAGCCTCTGAACTTGTGAGGGTGTCATGGATCGGTCTTCATGTATAATGCATTATGACATAAATATTACTTTAAAAAAAACAACAACAAACATTTTAGAAGTTTCATGAGACATCAAATAAAAGAAAAAAGCGTAAAAGCACTGATGTTTTGATCCCAGTGAGATGGGAGGGAATATTTGGTTTTGTGGACACTATCCAAAACTCTACTTGTTTTGAAAGTTGGGAAATTGATGGCAGCGTCTGTGGTAAAGTTAGAATCCTGATGGATTTGGTGACGCCAGTGGTTACTCTTTTGACTTTCCTCACAGTTGGGGACCAGTGACCAGTTCGGAGCAACCTGGTGAGCTAAATTTGAAATTGTGTAGAGTTTACGGGTGGCTCTTTAACAAATAAAAACACAATGCTGTGCATTTGGAAAATGAAGTTGCTTCCAGGTCTTAACATATGAGTAAACTCCACCAGTGAGGCATCATCAGTCACCACCCAGTAACAACTGGCAAAGGTTTAAAGACACACTCCAAAATGTATTGACAGACCTGAAAGAAAAAAAAACATGTTTTTAGTGCCATTATTTGGGGCGAGCTTCTTTGCAGCTCTACACAACAGCTTGAAGAGAGCTTTTTTGCTTGACTATCTTGCTCTTATTCTGTCATCACTATCACTCTATGCACTACACAAAACTGCATGCTTACAATGGCAGGACGTGCAGGAATCACCAAACAAAGAAAGATCACGATCCCATGAAAAAACCTAAACCAACGTTTTTTCTGTTCCTCAGCCTACCCTGTCTAACTATGTAAGGATGTGGCTACATGGGCAGGTGGGATCAGTTCAGTTTTGGTCTTTTGTTGACAATAATAAAAATGTAAAATATGACCAAGGCTTCTTCTTTTCATCTTCCCCTCTAATGTACATCAACACTGATCAACAGCTACTTCACACACTTCACGGGCACATCTTCAGGTGAGAGCACTTGGCTGGCCTGGCAGTAGTTTGTTTAAGAGGCAGCCTTCCTTACTCAAACATTTCAAATTACAGGAGGACAGTCTGTGGAGCATGATACCTCTCAGTCTCCTTGGCAACGGCACCAAAGACTCCTCCTCCACATACAAACAAACAAATGTGCATATATGAGCGCACGCACACACACACACACACACACGCGCGCTCACACAGAGTTCAGCCCTCCCACAATCTGAGGTGTGAGATTATGTGAGAATTATTTACTTCCCACCTGACTAGAAAAACAAGTGTGGGGAGAGTTAAAGAGCTTTTTATTTGATACAGTAGTCGCCTCGCTCTACTGTTTAATTGAATTAAGGAGTGGAGTGTCCTCTAGACACAGGTGGATGAAATCCCTTGATATAAAAGTAAAATTCTATCTATCTATCTATCTATCTATCTATCTATCTATCTATCTATCTATCTATCTATCTATCTATCTATCTATCTATCTATCTATCTATCTATCTACTAAACCATGTTCACATGCTAAATATGAGCATTATCATTGTGAACATCATGAACTGTGGTATGTGGGTGAACGTAACCGTTATCAAACAATCAGAATATAAGTTTTTAGTCCGCTGATTAACTGACTTCCTCGATACCGGTGCTCCCTCACTCTCATTCACTGTATGTCACTCAACAGATGCTCGCTCTGTCCCTCTCTTTCTTTCTCTTTCTCAAACCATTGGACACAGCCAAGGAAGCATTTTTCAGCACACGCTGCAAGCAAGACACAAACAGAAATACATGAAATAAACCATGCCAGAACGCAACAGGGAGAGTATCAGAGTTTAGTCCATGAACCGGTCATATTGTCTGATTGGTCATGATGTATTTCTCCAAAAGTTGAATTTGGGCTCAACATCTCCACCACAGGTCGCCTTTCGGGCACCCTGCCACATGCAAAACACACTACCACAAACTCAAATGAATGGAAAAATGGCTGGATTTTATTTTGAATCTTCACTCGGGGTGTAGTCAGTAGATGATAATCTCAGTTGACTAAAAGTCCACCCTACCTGTGAGCTACACTAATCAAAGTTACACGTCAAATTAATTCCTGTAGATTTTCAGCAGTAACTCTTCAGTTAGGACTAAAACTCTTTATTAGGTTTGGTGAGTTTAAAGTTGTAAAATGGGCAAGGGGTAACCACATCTGAATATTTTAATTCATAATCAAGACAGGCTAAACATAAGACATAAAGCATCTTAGTCTTTTCCTGCTCACTGCTGTCTAGAGTTCATTCTGTTCAGTTCAGCTTCGTATCAGTCAGATGTGAAATGGACACGGTGAGCTGTGAAAACACGCCTCCCTGGACACACATCACACAGCAGAACCAAGGCAACCTGTCAGAAACATAGCTCCTCTCCCTCCTCACTCTTTCCTCTTTCTCTTCTTCTTTTTTTTTTCCTATCGTTGAAATTCACATTGAGCAAATATTTTCTCATTCCTTAGATTCTGAGGTGTGAGCAACTGAGTGAGCAGTGAGTTCGATAGTGGGTAGTGTTAGTTTTGTCGTTCAGTGACGATTTCTGTGTGTGAGAGAGAGCAAGAGGATGATGATTATTACGGTTTCCTCGACGGACAATTTAAGACGCGAACAGCAATCAGTCGCTTTTCAGCCTGCTGTTGAAAACTGGGTGTTGTAATAAAAATGCAAAGCTGAACAACATCCAATCTGTGCACCATTGTTGAGCTGAATTATTCCTTCAGCAACTTGACATTTAATTATATTTACTGTGTGTATAATCAGTGTTTTTTTTGTGTCCTAATCATGGATGCATGTACAGGCCCAAGCGCCCAAGGGTTCTGGGGCCAATAAAAACCTCAGTGTGCTTCAGATTAGGTACTTGTTAGGTTTTTTTTTTTTTTTTGGAGTTTGCTTATTGGCCAGGAGTGAAAGTAAGGAGGATTTGACAGGCTTTATGAAGCTATTTTTGTTCATTCACAAACTGGATCATGAAGTACACCACATCGAATTCCTTCACGTAGAGACTGATTTGGATTTTAGGATGGAGGTTAGTGGAGAGCTGAAGCTGGATGTTTCAACCACTTTTAAACCTTCTATTTCAACTTCTCACCTTTTGGTCTTCGGATATTACAGCTGACTCGGGTTGGTGCATTAAGCCTGTTGTATTTGGCAGTTTTCTGGTTATCGGTGTTGTAGAACTCGAGGTTGGTCTTGAGACTGGGACCGATTTTAGAAGGTCTTGGCCTCATCTCTGAATCAACTGCATTTTCACTCTTGTCATGTCTCAGACAAAAAAGATTTAACACTGCTCAAGACCAACTGCAGTTTTATCGCTAAATTGCCTACCCATTGTTTGATTTGTTCATTCTTTCATGTTTTGTACTTCAAATTCAACTACTATCTCATGATAACTCTTTTCTAAAAAACTCTTTTTTAATCAAATTTTCAAAAAATGTTGTTATTGTTAACTGTTGTCACTCTTCCTAGCCCCCCCACCCCTTCACAAACACACCACAGAAGTGAATGTGGGAGACAGCAGGAGAAGCTGTGGCTGTGTAGTAGGAGATGTCAGCCAAATCTTCTGTAATAAAGTGTAATACAGTGTCCAAAAGAAAATACTCAACAGTACATAAATTCTGGTCTTGATGCATTCTGGGCTTGGTCATGACTTACTCTCTGTTAAGGTGATCCTGAGTACAACGCTGCTGCTTATTATGACAATAAATATATTAAATGATCACAGATTCTTATCAAAGCACAATTAAACTGTTAAGCTAAGTATTAAGCTTAAGTATTTCCATAATCTTTCCATGTATCCTCCCTGAAGTACTCCTTGGATACATGTACCCCTAGCTGTGCAGTGAAGTCAATGCAGTAATGTCAAAAATTGCAGTTCCTCAAACAGCCGCAGGCTGCAAAATGAGTCAATCTCCATAAGCCCCCATATTAAAATGGCCAACTCCACAGCAGGAATAAACATGTTTACAGTCTGGTACAACTGTACTCACTGAAAACTGTACTGCCATTACAGGCGTCATTCAGCCTGCCTGAGGTCCACCAACAGCCAAAGTCTTTGCCAATTTTTAGATTACACAGGAGGCGGCAGAGGGAGGACTACCAAGGTGCCGGCAGCCATAGCCAACATATTCTGAGCATCGCAACGGCTCTTTGTGAGCTCACGGATACGATGTCCAAATTCTATGGTTTTGAAATCATCAAACATCTGTGTCTGTACTTAACCACCAAATATGATGAAGGCATTTTATAATCTGTCCATGATCCTCAAAAGAACATAGTGTCGACTAGCCCTTTACAGATATTATGTATGCACCTCCGCCAAGTATAGTGAGGCTTTGGTGTAATCTATCTGGGCTGTGTTATCTCTGCGCTTTCCTCAAAGTCAAGCCGTTGAGAGAATACACCCTGAACTCTTCTTGTCACCTCTGTTTTGAATATAATTTCAGCTCGAATTTCAGGACATTTGAAAAAAACCAGGCGTATATTTTCATAACTTTGTGAATGTTATGTATATGTCTATAAAGTCTAGACAAGTCACAACTGGAAAAGCCGACTGTTGACTGTTAAGAGAGGTTCTCAGTCTTTTTATCTCTAGGGACCAGAAAAGCAAATCAAGACCAGTCTTACAGACCCGTAATGTAACTGTCTTTAATCTGATATGAGACAAGTCAAATACTTCTGCGCCAAGATTCAGTCCAGTAAATGGTGGATTTTTAGAAAAGTGTCAACATGAAATAAAGCGATAAATGAAAGTTACATCAAAGCCTTACAGCCAAAACCAGGCCAGAGAACTGAGAGTTAATGGAATACATGCTACGCAGATGTGACAAACTGTAAATGGCGATCTGCCTGCAGGAAGTAAGTGCTGTTGACAGCATCACCGGCTGTCACAGTCTGTCAGGTGATGATATTGACCCTAGAGTGCAATAAGATTGCACAGGCGTCATAAAAAGGCAGATACGCAGCAGATGTCGTAATAGGTGCTTAAAGCTGATAAAGCATCAGATACTTACTGTAAAATTTCAACCTTTTCTGTCATATCCTGTTACATTGGTTGATTCTGACATAATCTTCTCAATTATTGTAAAAATAGAGTACGTACCTGTGTCTCACCGGGGTGCAATAAAATTCTATATATATTTTATAATAAATCTATCTTTATCCATGGCTCTAGAGATGGCAGTGTGTAGGTCACTATGTACATTGATAACTCTGGGGATCCTCTTCTTATGCCACCATTAGGCTGACATTTTTTTTTAATCTTATTGAAATATTGCAACAACTACTGGATGGCGTGTACATACATTTATGGTCTGATTGCATTAAAATGCAAATTGCATTAACTTTTCATTCAGAACTGTCATCGGGTCAAAACTTTAATTTGCTTAAAACTTAGCAAATTAGTCTAATTCATGAGTCCTGAGTCTAATTAGCACAAAACACAGTCTCTAAAGACTTGGCAACATTCTCATATGTTGCTAAAACTAGGTGTAAACAATTAAATTGCAGAACCAATCCATACCTTGTGACCGTGCTCAGGACTTCCATTTTCAGTGCTTTAAAAAGCTCTCCGCGTGTTACAAAGTTATTCGCTACATATCTGGTATATGTCACGCCCAAGGTGAATGGTGGGAGAGCATTATTTCACCAGCTGTGTGGCTGAAGTAAGGCGACCTACGTTGAGAACAGTGACGATCTCCATGTGCTAATTAGCAAATGTTAGTATGCTTACATTCGTCATAGGATTAAGCTCCACATTTCATTTTAGGATTATTATCTCTGTTTCGTAACTGACGGTAAACTGTATTCACTGTTCAGGGCATTGTTGGGTCAGAGGGGCTGGTAAAGCAGGGTACTATCAATAACCTAACACCAAGAAAGGAAGACGTAAATTATATTCACAATTTTCATGCTCATGTGTCACATTAGAGAAAGGAAAGATGGTCCCAAAGATATGGCTTTGTTCTTTTAGGGATGATTTTTGGAGCATCCACTGATGTCGTTGGACTTAATTAGAGAACTGTCATAAGTCAAAGAAAAACATAAGAAACCGCGCAGTGATCCGAATCGGTAATTATTGATTTGACGGAAAAAAAGACAAATGGACGGGTGGACAATGACTTTAACCTCCCTCATCTGTTTTTAAAGTAATTGTTCTCTAGTTACCTCAGGCTGTTGTCGGTGAGGTCTGTTTGGCTTTTTTAGCAGGTTAAATAAAGGCTGCAGGGTCATGCAGACTGTCCTTCAACAGGGAGAACCAGTATCTGCTGAATCAATACCTGCCCCAGAGGTGCTGTTTAGATGCTGATATCTGACCTTTGACCTCTCTTCTCAGGGGAATAAGAATGAGGATTTCCATTGTGGTGCTGACTAAAGCATGGTATTATTGCATTACAAAGACAAACTAACATGCAAAATGGAATCTGGCAGAAGCAGCTGCTGCCTGTTGCAGCCTGTTTGTCTTATAAATATCACAAGCTTTCACGACGTGATCTAGTTACTCGTCTGAGGTACAAATACCACATTTTTGGCACATTAATGTTGCCACAAGATGGACAAACAAGAAGAAATCCTGTCCGTTTGTACACGCAAGCTGGCTAGCATTTTTCGGAAAAATGCATACTTACTGCAAGAGCTAACACAATTACACCATTACATAAATGCATGTGTGTGTGTGTGTGTGTGTGTGTGTGTGTGCCTGTATGTGTGTGAACAGGGCCAGAGCATGGGGTGATGAGGACTATCCTCGACTGACCTCAATGCAGATGACCAGTGATGGCCACAGCATCACCTCAACAGTAAGTTAAAAATTAAGATTCTGTTAAATTTGAAAAAAAGGTAAGAAATCTAAATTATATTAAATAATAATTAATAAAATATTTTTTTGCAGTTTGTTGGATGACGTAATAAACACTGGACAGCAAGAACAACAGCAAGAAGAGGAATTCCTGAGCTTGGTGGAGACAGTTGTTCTCACCATCTTTCTCTCCATCATTATCATCATGACGGTGTTTGGAAACCTGCTGGTCATGGTGGCACTCTGCAAGGACAGACATCTACGGTGAGACTGTTGTCTTTTTTCCAATTCTGGAGGCAGTAACAGCGGTCCAGTCTGGCTTTAAAGTCCCAGTGAAATGAGAAGAATCTATCTGCAGCCAAGAAGAATCCCCACAAAACACACCCAGCCTCGGGGTTCCCCTTGTAACGTGAACAAGTTTAGGTCTTTTTAATAGCCGCCTGTATGATTCGAAATTGATCTAAAAAGTTGTGGTATATGTTGGAAAATTGTCGACAATGAAGTTAGATGTGACTTGAATGCAACAAGTGAAGCGAAAAAAGACAGGACATTTGTTTCCTGCTATTTGTATTGAAAACACACGTTCCTGTAAGGCATTCTGGGAAACAGTGTTCAAAAGTGCCACATGCAACAATAACAAAGCGAGCATTGTCTCTGCCATAAAACTGTCGTAGTGCTTCACATGTGTTGCGCTGGCAAATCGGGTTAAGGGTCATATTGAGTTTCATTTTCTTGTCTTTCCACATTAAATAGAACCTGTTATGTGGTGTGCGTGTTTTTTTTTTGTGTGTGTGTGTGTGTGTGAGAATATGTGGCTCAACCCCATCAAATGTCAAAGCACTCACATTACAGAAAGGCTGTCCTCAAACACCCTCTCTGACTGGACTGTTAAGGTATTCGGTACCTGGGTCATTTCATGGCATTTTCACGGCTTCCCTAAAAATCTTAAAAGTCAACCTACAATTCTCTAAACTAAACTTCCCTCAAATCTTACAGACAAACAGACATCAGACAGTCTTTATTTCTAAATGCAAACCTGGACACATGCCAGCGGCTTCATATTTCTGTGAAGTCATGACAGTTGGAAGACTGAGCAGGTTAGAGATGCCTGCGTGTTATGGCCATGTGAGACATGTTCAACATACAGTACACCAACTTTTTACTGACTTGTGTGTTCTCGCCTCCTCCTAGAAAGAAGAAGACCAACTACTTCATTGTGTCGCTGGCGTTCGCCGACTTACTGGTTGCGCTGGTGGTGATGCCCTTCGCTGCAATCGAGCTGACCACCGGCCGTTGGCGGTATGGAGAGATCTTCTGCCTGGTCCGAACGTCTCTGGATGTCTTGTTGACTACGGCATCCATCCTGCACCTCTGCTGCATTGCACTGGACAGGTTTGTGTGGCTGGACTTCAGAGAGAGACTTCCACAAATAAGTCCAATAAAAATACATCAAAATAATAATGATACATTTCTAAAAGATAAATCATGAATTCTGCTGTGTTTCCCTGCTGAATTTATAAATAAAGAAATATTACAAAAGTGTAATAATATTTTGAAAAATGTGTGTATTATTCCAGGTATTACGCTATCTGCTGCCAGCCGCTCGTCTACCGACACAAGATGACCCCGGTCAGAGTGGCGGTGATGCTCAGTGGCTGCTGGCTCATCCCCACATTCATCTCCTTCCTACCCATCATGCAAAGCTGGAATGCCATCGGCATTGAGGACATTGTGAGTCCTCACTATCTAAGATCCCAAAATTAAGCAGGGGGGAAAGCGGTGACACAAGTAACAAGGTCAAAAACAACTGCTTTTTACACTTGTATTAATATTTAAAAGCGTATTACAATCCTGCATCAAGAAAATATACTATATATCTTTTTTTCAGTATCACACTGAAGAGTTCATATACCTCCCTCAAAAGCCTTAAGAGAGAGATGTTCTTTCTGCGAGGGAAAATGCAGAATAAACCTTTCCAACCTAATATTCTCTGTTTCTAATAATGTTTCCAATCCCTTGAACAATGACAAGGTAATGCAGTGATCACAAAACAATTCCAGTCCCTGTGGAGGCTCTCTTGCTGCGAGCAAAGACAGCACTTCAACAAGCATTTTCTGCTGGTTTGGATATGTTTTGGCGTGAGGTTATTTCAGAGCTGCCTTGAAATGAGCTGCAGGACTCCCAGAGGCAGATGAGGATAGATGAATTTATTCAGCCAGAGTTAATGAAATACATGGCTCTTTCCTCTGTCTTTCAGTCAGGCACCATCCAAACAACAATCTTCTGTTTTTTTTTTAAGCTGGCTGGATGTCTTAAAGTCATATATCACAGACATAATTGCAAATAACTTTAAATGAATTATGTCTACAAATTTATGCCAGGATTTAATTGTGTTGCTGTTGTATTTTTTTTTTTTTTTTTTGGTCACTTGTCTGTCAACAATTTAAGAAATTCACAGTGCCAAAAAGGAATCGTTTGAAACTGAAACTTATTTTCACTCAGCAGACACAAAGCCACAAGAACTGATTAAATAATTAATTTAAGTGGTGTATTTCTCTTTAGTTTAAATAACGTGTGTGCCATTATCACAAATTAAAGAAATTAAGCTATATCAAGCAGCAACCTCGGTGGCTGTGAAATGAGGCCAATGCGTCAAGTGTCGAAAACTGCAGTTCCTTGAAGCTGGCTGCAAAACAAGTCAACCATATTAAAGTTTACTTTAAAGCAGAAATACAGATACAGTTTACAGCCTGGTTCAAAAAATGCTTTATAGCTAATTTCCCCGTTCATGATAATTGTGCTGATAAGTTTCTATGTAAGTCATCCGTTCAAATTATATTAAGGCGTACATTTACGCGAACAGCGTGACTGGTTTGATTGACAGGTAAGTACTGTTACACATGGTTTCTTAGAGCACCCAGACGTCACTTGGCACACCTTATTTACGCTTTGCCGATATTTAGATTAGCTGGGAGGTGGAAGAAGCAGCCAACATGCCAGCAACGCTTCGGAAACCTATGGGTGACGTCACTCAGGCTCTGTCTATTCTTTATATGGTCATTGTTTTCAGCAACCGGGCTTAATCAAGTCCGCCTCAGCTCCGATCTACGTCTTTGCCCATTTTTAGATTAGCCGGGTGCTGGCAGAAGCAGGACTGCCAAGGTGGCAAATGTTTGTAGGTTAGTTTGTACTGCCCCATTACACAAAATGACCAATTTATGACCATACAGAGAGCAAAAGGTAATTCATCAGTACTCAAGCTACTACACAAGGGGTGGTATTAAAATTTACCTTTCATTTTAAGGCACCTGCAGGATTTTCAATTCTACTCTGACCTCCTTACATTTTCAATTGAGGACAAAGATATGGGCTGCTAGCTTTTTTGTAGCAAAGGGATAAGTATACAGCTGTATACCAGTTGTAAATGGAGATGTGCCAGGCAAACATGTGAAACTGTTGAACTATTTATTCCCATTAACCTAAAAGTTGCATTCAGAAGCTATCTAGTTGTCATTTTTTGATACCTCATCACTGCAGGTCAATTGAAGTCATAGATTATGACTTGACTTGACTGTAAATGTTCATTATTTTTCTGTCTGCCTTCTTTCCTTTTCAGATTGAAGAGAGAAGAGCCTTGACAGGCGGCTCCAACGACACAAGCTGCGTGTTTCTGGTCAACCGGCCGTATGCCCTGATCTGCTCGGCGGTGGCCTTCTACGTCCCGTTGGCCCTCATGGTCCTGGCCTACCAACGTATCTACGTCACTGCCATGTCACACGTGAGGCAGATCGAGACATTACAGCGGGCCGGCTCCGCTCCAGTCACCAGTACGGCTCCGATGATCACTGTGAGATCCTCTACTTCTTCAGATCCATTAGAGCACTACCGCCTCAAGACAACAACGGGCTCCTCCTCTTCAGAGCAGGCTCCCATAGCGAATAGCCGCATGCGAGTTGAGACTAAGGCGGCAAAGACGCTGGCAGTTATAATGGGCTGTTTCTGCCTATGCTGGGCACCGTTCTTCATCACCAATGTGGTGGACCCCTTCATCCATTACTCAGTGCCCTGGCAGCTATGGACAGCCTGGCTGTGGCTCGGGTACATTAACTCAGGGTTGAACCCCTTTCTGTATGCCTTTCTGAACCGGGCGTTTCGGAGGGCATTTCTGGTGATTCTCTGCTGTGGAGATGAGCGGTACGCACGGCAGGGGAGCTACTCTTATGGACACACCCCCAGAGCGTGCTCGGCTGCGTCGGTCAACGGGACGTCTATGGCGTTAAGGTAAACACACCAGGTTCTGTGACTATTTGCCAAATCTTTTGTCCAATACGATCGTACTGTACCAGTGTTGCTGGAAAAACCACAAAATTTGTTTCCTGTCGTGGCAGAATCACATATCAAATTAATCTTTTTTAAAACTTTGATCAGGTCCAAACAGTATTGTACCTTATTACACTTCAACTACAAAATATTTATTACCTCAAGCAGATATTCAATCATCTGAGTGCATTGCAAATTTGTTGGACCGATGACAGGTGTGACTACCTTAACTCTCTTGTGAGTAAGAGGGTATGTGTGTGTTGATCTGCTATCCTCTCTATTAAAAGTCCATCAAAGAAGAAGTCAAGGCCTCAGGCAGGAAACCAGGTTCATTTGTCTCTTTCGGCATAGAGAGACGGGGATGCATCAGCCTTCTGAACAGTCTTGATTGAGTGCCAGTGGGCTATTGGAAAGTTTTCTTCTTTCTTCTTTGGTGCACTTCACTGTAAAACTAAGAAGATGATGATAGATTGTACTCCTATTTATTCTTTTATCTGTTTTTTTTAAAGCAGATATTAACATTTTGTTTTGTCACAGCATTTTCAAAGGTCAGCCCACAGAGCTGCTTGATCGTACTCTGCTCTGTTGAACTGTGAACGTCTTACGGGTGTTACGAGGACACTGCATTTAAAGATTAGTAGAAGGTGACATCCTGTTCCTAAATTAGACGTTAAAAATAATAAAAATAATTGACTTAGTTTCAGTCATCCTGTACAGTAGATCATCAACACTAGCAGTGTGTCTTGCTCCAACCATCATTTATTTAAATTAAATTATTATTATTAATGAAGTTATCGTTATTAGGCCATGTGTCATACCCTCCTGTGTAAGTAATACATGTGATCACACTGTGCCTTCTCTAGAAATAAATGTTTATGGTCGAAGCAGCTGTGGTGTTCTGCAGAACATTTACCAGAAAAAAGAAAATTGCTATGAACTTATGAACTTGAAATGTGCCAAGCAGTCAATTTTAGAGCATAGCATGTACACCTATTGTGCATATGATATCTGATCATGAGCTGTGTGTTTCTAACTCTATGTATGTATGTAGTTTTCGAACTTCCTTTAACTCATGTGGAACAGTTGACAATGGAAAGGTCCCTTGACCTTTAGCACCATCATCAGATTAAATTTTGTTCAATACTTTGATTCGTCACTTGCTGGATAACTCTTCCATAAATCAGAAAATGCCATATTTATACCATATTTTTTTTAGGGGAACACATTAAACCTTCAGAATATATCCGTAAAAGGTTCAGACACATCTTTCACATCATGCTTTTCTTGTTTTCTACATTGCATGAGAACAGCGTGTTGACAGTAAACAACGTGATGCGGCTCAGTTAGCTACATTGCAACTTTTTTTTGGCATAGATACAAAGCACCTTGAGTAACACCACATATTAACATTTTTACAATTGTGTTCAATTTCTGTGACCATATACACACAGAGCCAACTGCTATATACCCCACTGCGCAACATGTGGGAGAAACAGCAAAGAAATGCAATATGTACAAGTAAAGTGTCAATGAGTAATTAACATTTCTACATATGGTTCGTCATATGATGTTATGTGTCGCACTGACTGTGAGGAAAATACTTAGCCAACATTAGCATCGCTAGCATTTAGCGCAAAGCACTCACGTCACTCAAGTCTGGTGTAGGCTTGTTTCTTGGACAGTCGAGTCGTTTTTGACTAAATTATTTATTTGTTTAAAATATTTTTTTTTTGAAATGGAACACTACATTTAATACAGGAGAGATTGACCTTGCCCAAATTTGGATGATGGATGGAGCATATCGCGATAATAGTCCAATAATCTTTTTTCTTCTGTTGACGTTAATGTTGATGATTTAGTCGACGTCTGTGTTTGTGCTCTCAGCTTCTTCAAGTGGGGATGATGGAGGAGGTGACCTCTTTGTGTCTGCACTGTTTAACTAACACAAGTACTTCACCGCCGCAGAGAAACGGAGGCGTACACACAGGCACGCGCACAGCTGTAAAAGTACATTTCTACAAAATATGTATGTGAATGAGACACTTTGATATCGGCTAATCCACATACTACATCTTCAAATACACACTTAAATTCTTAATGTGCTTCTTTCCCGACTCGATGTCTTTGGTGCAGAGGTAGTAGTTTTTGTTGTAAAGGTCTGTGAGTGTGTGTTCCTGTGGTCTATTTCTTGGGCTTTCTGTCTATGTGTGTAGGAAACAGAAAGACAAACAGTGTTAACTCCAATCTGATGTCCTCTTAAAAACTGTCTTGGATAGAAAACAGACTCAGACAATCAGATTACAGCCGGCAGGATACTGGAAAGTGAAATTACTGGAGGAATCCTGTCGTATTATTTTGTCTCGCTGTTAAGGTGCAGTCTGTGGGCAGATGGTGTATGTAGGGGTGTTTCTCTTTAGCTTCTTAAAATCACAAAAGGAGTGCCTTCTATCTTTTCTTTACTTCTCTCCGTGTTTTTGTGTGCTCACATGCCAAACATAACCAATAACTTTTGCATTAAGGAAAGATAATACTGTAGCAGTAGTTGTGTTTTTTTCCCCTTGTTGTACAAGCTATTTTTTGCAGGTTTCGTGTCTTTGGAAGTTGATTTTACTGAAAACATCCCAAACAGTTCCTGCCTACAGGGAAGGGAAACAACACTAAACCTCAGAATACTTTGGAAAACGCTCACACAAACAGTAACGTTGAATAGACAATATTTGAATCAATCAGAAAAAAAAAACGTTAAAATGAAAATGAATACAGCGGCACAGCAGATTATCCTCTAGTCCATCCAGTTTTAACTTGTAGCTGCAAAATCAATGATTCTTTAAATCAGTCTTATTCATTCCGGTGTCTTGACATTGAGGAATAAGTACATTTGTCGAAGGTCGTCCTTTAAAAAAATGTGTTGTGAGTCTTGGCTTATGATCCACTGCACATTCCTGCTCTGCTGACAAAATGTCTTCATGGAAGAAACGACATCAGTGTGATCTTTTTCCACTATGAAAATCCTGAGGCCGTTTTCCTGAGTGGTCTTGACAACAAACAGACAAACACACACACACGGATACACACAGACACACACAGACACACACACACTGTAGACACTCACAGCTCCAGCAGTGGATAGTAGACACTTGTTTGTGATTAGAGTCATAACAAAGACCTTGTGTTGTGCCCACTAGTAGAGAAAGTAGGAAAGACATCTAGAGCATCTGAAACAGGTTAAAGCTGTTGACTAAATAGAGTCACACTGTCCCTTGGGTCTCTGCATGGCTCCACTCAGGAGATACTGTACGACTTTGTTTTACAGTATTTCAGTCTGTGCACTATCGTTCATATCACACTGGGAGAAACCCTGGATAATATGTGCAGGCTGTAGACCAAATAATTGGTTAGGTATTAATAATATTTAGCTTGACTAAACTACTTTAGCACTGTTGCCTCACATTGAGAAGGTTCTTGGTTCAAACCTCTTCTGTGTGGAGTTTGTATGTCCTCCCCGTTTTCTGTATAGATTCTCTCCAGGTACTCCAAAGACGTGAGTTGGTGCCTCTAAATTGCCCATAGGTGTGGATGGCAGTGGTTGTTTGTGTTAGCCCTGTGACAAACTGGCAACTCGTCAATGCTGTAACCAATGCCAGCCTCTCCAATGCCAGCCAACCCTGATAAAGATAAGCATGTTACAGAAAATAGATGGATGGATGATTGAACTAGATGAAACACTGCAGACTATACAGATGTGATACCCCTGTAATTGCACCTTAAATTAACTAATTAAGGACTGGTGTATTGCATATTCACCACTAATTGCATTTGACAGGCAGATTAAAAATGCCTAAATTGAGTTATAGTTACAATGTTTTGTATTATCTGTTATTTTCTGTCATTAATCATGTAAAGAAACACTCAACAAGAAAGATTGCACAAGATGTGGATCACCTTTTCTCTCCTTTAGAGTTGTTATAGTTCTCAGACCACAAATGGCTCTTATTTTTGTGGACCCAGCGTTACAGCAGGTACCACGGCTTCAGTCTACCTCTGCTGGAATTAAAAATGAGGCGAAGAGTGTTTGCTTTTAGAAACAAAATGATCTGAAACGATGAAGTTTAATCTCATTATTCCTCTGGTAGTTTCTCAGTGATACTCTCAGCTGTGTCGTCTTATTTAATTTCAGGCCAGCTAACAGTACCTTATACTGTACAGTGCGGGCTGACTGTGGAAGCTTGAACTCAAAAATAAAGGTCCTGGAGTGAATGAAACAAGTACGGTGGCCAACAAGGGCAAACGCGGCGCAAACGGCCAAACGCTGGGACTGCCACCGGAAGTGCCACTACTAGCTGCCGCTGCCACGAATTGAGCCGGCCCTTTCTCCATAAGCTAGCCAGCTTTCTTCTGGTCACCCCGCTGTGTTTTAAAGAGGGACCGGGCCCTGTGGACTGGTCCATCTCTCAGGTCGGGTCCATCTAGTGGCCCGGCGTGCTTCCGTTTTGTGGAGTGACTTTGCAGCGTTTCTCTCTTGCAGTCGTTTTGGGGTTTTTTGGTATTTGCAGCATTTTTCTTTCACATGTTTTTTGTGGGTTTTGGATTTTTTTGCTTCTGCTTCGGCTTGTTTTGTGCTCGCGGCATTTTTCTGTTGCAGCGTTTTTCCGTGTTTGCCCTTGTCAGCTACCATAAACAAGAGTTAAAGGAGTCATATTTTTTTGGGCAAACCTGTGCAGGTACATTCTGCGCTTATTAAGAAAAACATCTATATAATAAAGCAGCCTGTAGTTAAACATTTTAGGGAAGCCAGGAAGCGCTATTATGAAAACTTGTTTCCAAAAACTGTCAGCTGTCTGGTGAGAAAAATAACAAGCTACGACTTAAAATGTCCAACTCTTCCTGTAACAGTTAATCAGATTCGCTGTGATCTGTCCTGAGTTCACCTTAAGCTCAGCATGAACATCACAAGTCCTGTTGAAAATAAATACAGTCAGGCTGCGGCCACTGTCCTCGTACAGTCGCTGTGTGGCTGTTACAGTATGCAATTAAACTATCTGGCGGTTGATGCCAAAGCAAAGCACAGATGTTTAGTGATTCCAAAACAGCGGAATATGAAATCTCTGGAATGATGGTCATGTGGGAGACGAGTGAGATGACTCTTTGGCCCAAAGCCCTGCCGCTGGAATCAATGATGCTTTTCTTCATCCTGAATCTGTGTGTTTTGATTGCAGAGATAAGATATAGCATTCAGCTCCATATAGGGAAATAAGGCCTATGCAGAGGGTCTCAGCAGGGAAATAGACAAATGAGCTGTGAGTGCAAAAATGCAATGTAGAATAGTTGTTGAAACACAATGTAAATGCTTGTTGGGTTTTATTAAAGGGGCACTTCACTGATTTTTACACGCACTTGATTTGTATGGGCCTTAAGGAGCGCTGTCAAGTCTGGGAACGCAACCCCAGTGATGGGTTGGTCTCTGTCTTCCATAAGTTTGCTATATGGAAGACACTGGCGTTTATCAGGCATGAGGCGTCTGACAAAGAGATTTAATCAGTTTGCGTCATAGGACATGTAGTCCAGGATAGATTAATATCTTTTGGCCTTTGGCACTTTGATTTTGACAGTTTCTTGCCTCTCACAATGTCTCAATTTTATGGAAATACAATAGTAAATCAGTGGAACATTCCAAAACACTAGTAACATTTATGTATAACTCATGCTAGTAATTGGAAATCTTTTGGAAAGTCATAAATCTTTCAAGTCCAAGGCCCTAGTTCAAGCTGTATGGTTGTGCAAATCCTGCCTGTTGTTGTCGTATTTCCTTGTTCGTTCGTCATTTTTTGTTCTGTGATTTTCACAATTTGAGAAGTTAAATGAAGTCCACCTTTTTTGTCTTAGATTTAGTCTTTAGACAAAGAACCAGAGAGAAGACTTTTAGACTAAGCTGCTTCTCACTTTGGGAATTTCTCTGTCCATCTTGGTTGAAGATGCCCGGTTTCATCCGTCAGGACTGTGTGAAAATTCAGTGTGATTATGGATGATGAGCTGTCACTCTCGCATGCTTTATCTTTCAAATCATTATCACAGCACAACCTTGTTGTCCCAAAAGGCCGGAGCCAGGCAATGTGAAAAACCCCATTGTGCTCAGATTGTGGTTGCACAGGCTGCAACACTTTCTGTAGATGTGAAGGTGTGCAACTGTGTGAACGGGAAGCACGGAACATGTTTTGTCGAGCACAGACACTTGGTTTGGACAGACAGGCCGGAGAAGTGTAAACACTCCAGTCTGTGATTTATTATGAGACTTGTATGATTTATTATTGTTTGATTGAAGCCTAAAATCCTCCAGCTGCTCCTCTCTCTCCGCTTGTTTCTCACCCAGAAGATTTTTATCTTCTGTTTCCATTTCATTTTTGTTGAACATTGGTGTGAAATGTTTGTCTTCTATAATCACCTTTCTTCTCTGTCCATTTTTAGCCTGCTACTTGCCATCTTGCTTTTTCTTGTCGCTCTCATCACCGAGCTGATTTCGGTGGCTGTCTTGAAGAAAAATTGTAATATTTTTTCGAAAAGAAACATTTTGTGGCATTTAGGCTTTAATTTGAGAACAGAATGAGAGAAAACATGGCAAGATAAAAGGAAGAGATTATGTGCAATTAAGATCTCCACTGGCTCTCGAGGACATCCCAGCTTTCCTCATTTCTAGCTACAAAAACACAGGATAATCTTAATAACTACTATATTTTTTTACTAGAATGAAAGGATAAAGAACAGAGAGCGGAAGATTAAAACATGAAAATCACATCTAAAAAAAAAAGAAAAAAAAATAGCGATACAATAAAAATACCAAAACCCATTTCACAGTTGTCCTGATTGTTGCTCTTGGACCTCAGCTGTAGATATCCTCAGTTTTAGACTCTGTTTGGACGTTCTGAACTCATCTGTGATTC
The DNA here is from genome assembly GCA_023373845.1 of Nibea coibor. Lineage (NCBI taxonomy): Eukaryota > Metazoa > Chordata > Actinopteri > Sciaenidae > Nibea > Nibea coibor. The sequence goes on along the minus strand of CM041720.1, from coordinate 8,557,440 downwards.
TAAATGAAACTCATCTCTCCCTCAGTCTCTCCATCCGTCTATGGCTCTCTCCTCAGTAATTGAAATGAAGTTTCCTTGGTGACAAATTGGAGGGTGGAATGGACCCACCTGGGCAAATCAGCTATTTGAAATTCAGTTAGAGCGGTGTGGGACAAAAGGTTCACTTTGTTTTTTTTCATGGTGACCTTCTGGGTATTATTCCACTGACGTAAAACTCACATTATCTAAACATTCAGCAGTTAGTCTGTGGTCACCTGAAGGTAACGTCTTTTTGCTTTGGTTTCGTTCTCTGCCAACTCTTACTCTGGTTCCTTAGCTGCTAGATCTTCCACTATGTAAAGCAGCTAGTCAGTAAATGTGTCTATCTGCTGTTCGGTTCTGGACAGTACAGTGGATTTATTTGCGCTTTTCTGCATAATAAAAAGGCTGCCTGCTGCAGATGAAAACACTGCAATGAGAACTGTCAGAGTGAAGCAAAACAGTCCAGTTCCAGGCCTGAAAACCAAAACAATGAGCTAAAAGATGCTAAAATGCTGTACTGTAGACCTGTAGAAGTGACTTTTTTTCAAATGCAAATTTAATTAAAAAAAATATCCATTGTAGCAAAAAGTCTATGTTTCTGTCATCTTACCTTATTCAATCAAATACATTGTATTGCTGATCTACTTATAATTCTAGGGTATTTGTTGTTGTATAATAACAAATGTGATTGTCTTGGAGAATCTTTAATAAGCACCATAGACAACTCGGGACAACAAGGTGAAACACAGTTTGATGAATTCTTTTGACATCCTCATAGATGATGAATGATGTCACATGTGCTATGTTTGACTGTAGTCATAAGAATTCAGTGTGCTTCCCAAATTCTCATTTAGATTCATGGAGATGTGTTGAGTCTTGCACTCTTCATTATTATATTTGCATGCAAAAATGATTCATTTGAAACTTACTTGTTTTCATTTTGTTGGTCATTAGGCCATCAACTCATTTTCAGTCTTACATAACAAATGTGAAACATCGAATAAGCAGAACGGCAAGAAATTTGTTGCACACGTTCTTACATTAACGAAAAAAACAATTAAGAAATTAGAAACATCAGAGTTGGAAGGAGGAAGCAAACAGGAAGATGTGCCCTGTCACGAGCACATTACCTAATTGATTTCACAGAGCTGTCAAAAGAAAGTGATCCTCAAACCAAAACCCCAAACTCCTCCAGGACTTTATCTCAGCTGACTTCAGCCTGACAGAGACAAAAAGCTAAAAACGGCACAGAGCCGGAAAATAAATCCTAACTTCATTTCAGCTCATTGAAAAACACTGTGACTGAACTTTGCATCAGATCTCTTGCCAGGTTTCTGATGAGACTCCTGAGGACTTACACTATCACTGTTGGCCATCTGTGAGCACGCTCTGTCCCTCAATATTACCTCTACAAATGCATGGCTACTCTACATTTTTCGAGCTAGTGTCACCGGCAACACAAGGTGGATAAATATTTTGTGTGATGATGAGAAAAGGTGTGATCATACCTGCAAACTATCCAAGATATCCTGGAAGGTTCTTGTAGCCTGTTGTTTGTAGGTGCGTATAGCTTCTTTTTGAGCAGAACAGGACTTGTGAGAGTCACATGACTCAGAAGTAGTTCATCCAAGTTTTGATAACCTGTCATCCCGCCAGATTCAACATTTGGGAAACGAATCTGATTTAATTCTGCATAAGCACCTGCTGCTAATCACATGTTAGCATCGACCTTCTGCTACCATGAATGACCTGTGTTTTGGAGTTAGTTTCTGTAGTTGTTGTGAATCACATGTCCATTCCTGTTGCTTTTGTGAACCTCGGGGGCACGAAGCTGCTGAAAACAGAATAACAGATGTTCAGAGAGTGGCAGAGTGTCAGACTGTGTGTGTGTGCATATATAGAGGAAAACAGCCTAGATTTGCCAGCCTCCCATATGTTATTATACAGCGTATGTTCAACTTTACAACAGAACAATTGAGTTTGGTCGGTGTTGTAATGTCAGAAGCCTCTGTCAATCTGTAACTGACCTTACTTTAGCTTCAGGTCAGCCACATACTTTATATTTCTCCCTCTGATCAGAAGACAGAAAAACAACAGACTCATGTCTGATACAGACAATATAACAGCTCAGTTTAAATCTGACATAAACACTGGCAGTCGGCATGAGCATTGTGCAGAGCTGATATTAAATTTGGGGATGAGGTTCAGACATTCTTAGGATTTGTCAGTTCATTTGTTTTCATCGTTCTGATCATGTGTTTTCACTTTAAACTGTCTGCAGACAAAATTTACCCCAAAGGAGCAATGAAGGTATAATTCATTTCAATTCAGTCCAATTCAGTTCAGACCCAAATCATTCACTTGTACTTCTAGGAAACCGGCTGACGTTGTGTTCTCTGTTAGAGCTTCAGTAGCCTCTCCCTGCATGTCAAACATTTCATGTGACTTTACAGCCCCTTGTTGATTGATGAACTATAAACTGTCTTTGTGCATGTGTGTGTGTGTGTGTGTATATGGTAGCTCTTTGCTGCAAGTGTTTTATGGGTTGTTAAATGCACAGTTAGCTAAATGGCAGGGAAGAAGCAGTAAAAAGACTACACATAAGGACATAAGAAGAAAAAGGATGGAGGCATAAATGATCCTCTGTCAAACAAAGATGGATCTGTAACTGCTGCTTACATTACATGTATAGTTGCCATCTGTGTGTGGAATAGAGTACTGTAGAGTATGTACAACAATATTCATAGGATCATGGACCGCGGAACGCATCTGAACGGGGGGGGCATATGCATTGAAACAGACAATGTTACTGATGTAATAAATAACGTTGCGGAGAATTTCACTTCATTTCAGTTCAGTACATAGCATAGTGTTTCAGAAAGTAAGCCATCGTTAGTCATGTCATTTTCTGAACTCATTAGCACGTTTCAGTCGCTTCAAAATTACTGCTTGTGTGCTCCCCTGAGTGGGCGTGGCTTCACCACACTCAGCGGACACGCCCCCACAATGCTGGAGCTGAGAATTCATTTTTACCTGATTTTGACACCTAATTTCACAAAGGTGTTGATATTTTTAATCATTAAAACTTGACCGGGTGGTTAATAACACTTTCTTCTGTGTTGTATGTAGTGGTATTTAACAACGTATTATACTCTAATTGCAGACCATTTGCCTCACCCAGTCCTTCGAACTTCGTAACTACAGAGTAACTACAGGGAAGTAATCCAAACAAAAGAATCACTTCATGAAAGTCTTCAGTATCAAAATACAGGATGCTGGATAGACCACATGAAACTTTATCAGGCACCTGAGAAACTGCATGAGCTATCTAATGTTATCTTGCCGCTGGCAAGGTTAACTCGATTAGATTGGTTAAATATGTTGAATATTTGTGTAAGTGTTTGTTTGCTTGACACACCTGTTTGCATGCTGGCTTTGCCATGCCTTTAAAAACGCTCTGGTAATTTACCATCTATGTTTCGCCGCCACCATTTGCTGACTAACGCTAAAGAAAGATGATTTTGATTAGTGTCAGCTACAAATGTGTCTTAGCTGGTTTATTAGGTTACCTTCACAGGCTAGATGATTTGTTTGGGGATTGTGGGTCCACCATCAGCTGTATGCCACTTTCACAGTGTTTATTAGTAAATGTTAGCATGCTAACAACGAAAGATGATGAACATGAAGATGACATTGAGTTGTAAATTCTGATGCGGACCATAATTACCGTTACAAAGTATTCTCTGCCGGCCTCACCTAATTTTACCATCCTGCTCTCATCCACTAAACTGATATCTGGTTTGCCGTCCAAGATTATTCAGCTCATCATGTTTCTGTGCTAGCAATCAGCTTTCGGAAAAGAAAGAGGTCCGAGCGGTACATGGACTGTTACCATTGTTCAGGTTGTATCTTCAAGCAGTAATGGGCAGTATAGTTCTTCTTACCTTAAACCTTAAATGAATGGTTCTATTTAATTATGTGGTTTGCCTAGTCACACCCATGCTTTGGCCATATTTTATTTGGCACATGCACAGTACACATTAGAAATAATGTGAACCCTTCCCCTAGATTTTAAAATAGTTTTATATAAACATAATTCCTGGGAGATGGCTGGGAAATGTCTTTGTTTATTACCGTGCTTTTAATGTGTGCATCAGGCTAACACTGGCCTAAACATGCATGAAGTACTTGGTATAGTGAGGCTGAGGCCAAACAGGGTCACTTCTCCTGACAAATCTCGTTAGCATGTGTCATAAGTCCTTCATTAACCCACACCCTCATCATGTAGCGAATATTCTCTAATTTTCTGTGTGTGTATGTATTTATTCCGGGAAATGTGACTGTGTTTTATCAGCAGCCATATTTTCACACACATATTCGCACAGCTCAGTTTAGCCTCAGCCCTCCGCTGTTGTTGCTGAGCTGCTCCACTCTGTGGACACTTTTCTAAAACAGCCACTGAGAAGAGAAAGTTCATATTTACCTCCCCCACCCCGATTTTCTCCTTCCTTTCTGTGATTGCTTGTGCGCTGTAAGCCCTCCAATGACCCAGACATTTAAAGAGTTTGGGTAAAAACTGTTTTGCCATGAGTGTTTTTCTACTATTTGTTTCCTTAGCAACGAGAGGCAAGTAGGGGAAAATGATGATGAATGGTATTTCGTAACCTGTGGGTTAGTCATCGAAATGGGTTACAGATTGATTTCACCCATGTACTTGAAAGATAAGACAGAATAACAACACAAGAATTTTCAGGAGATGCAATCGGGGAAAAGTGTCCACTTATTTAAAGTAAAAATGAACATTACAACATCTAAAATTTAAGAGCTAATTGTTGTAATGATATAGGTTTTATTCTCTTTTTTTCCAGGATAGAGGGTGGGGATTTCAGATGATAGTTAACTCAGTAAAATCTCTTTGTTAAACAAAGAGAAAACAAAACTGATGTGACAAACGTTCATAGTTGTGGTCATAAGGATTTTACAGAAACACTGACCTGCAGAAACCTGGATAGATTTGGATGCCACCTGAATTCAGTGGCACGCAAACTGTCTGTAGAGAGTGTGGATGAATCCTAAGATGGGACAATGGAAGATGACAGGCATCTCAAAACGAGACATGTCTTCCGCTATCAGATCTGCCATAATCCATCAGCGCTGATGTTCTTCCCCTGCTGCCTTGCTTTGGATTTTGGCTGCAGACAGCTCCTAACTGTTTAAGCTTTTGCCAAAAGATTGAATCTGGATAGCCGTGTTTTTTTATACTTAAGTTATAGTGACTGACAAGGCTGTGCGTGCGTGTGTGATCGTGTCTGTTTGATTGACAGAGAGAGAGTTGCGTGTTTTTTTGGTCTGAATAGTGATCAGTCAGCCAGTGCAGTCCTGAGACTGCAATCCAACATTTTTAGTGAAGCCAGATAAAACTCAGAGCTAGGCTGCATGTCAAACAATTTATTTTATCTTAATTGAGTTTTATTAAATATAAGCAGCCATGACTCTTGGATATAGATTTATATTAGTGACTGGATATCTGAATCAATGGGAAACTTGGTTTTGCCAGCAGGAGCCTGCTACTGTCATACAGAAAGTGATGAGTAACAGGAGTAGCTAATGTATCAAATTTACAGCATTTCACCACAGACAATGAATAAAGCAGAACAGACAGTAGCCAACTCTGAAACTTTTGATCTGGGCATTCTTTGAATACACTAGTGGTCCTGGTAAACAAATAAAGCCCACACAGGTAGTTCAAGATTTGGCAAGATTTTACTCAACGAAAATGATATAATGTTCAAAATTAAGTACAGCTTCTCAAATAGAAGCAGCACTATCAGGTCGTCCATCGCTGAGCGGGAAGTGAGTTTAACTTTAGTTCAGTGGAGTGAGATCAGGAGCAGAAGTCAGTCAGATCATTGTCATTCTTCTCTAACCAAAAAAATAAGTGGAGAAAGGGGGGGGGGGTAAAATTAATATCACATTCCTATTGAGAAATTCAGTGTTGATTTATAATGTAATGCAAAACCACAGTGAACTGCATAGCCTTATAGTGTGTTAATTAAATTGCTATTCTCAGATTGTGAGATTCTAATTGGTATAATCTTTTGATTTCTAACACTTTACTAAGTCAACACAATCACTGAGATCCAGATTCAAAGGAAACAACTCTATATTAAGTGAGTGATCAAATCAGAACATCTGCATAAAACACTTCTTAGTGTGATACTTTCTTATAAGATCTGTTGGGAGATGGTGACAGGCCACTGCATTAAAAGACTTCTTCATTCAGAATGGCTACTGCTGTATCACCCAGAATAGCAAAAAACAGGGAGGGTTTTCTGTCCTAGAAACCCAGATCACGCTCAGAGAGGGACTGCGTGGTATGAGTGGGTTGTGATGTTAAAGTTCCGTTTGTGGTTCAGTCGGTCAAGTTTTTTTTTTTTTTTTTCAAACGCTGGTTTGGCCTTAAGGATGCAGTGCATTTGGCACTGTGTCATCACTATTTTTAATTTTCTGAGAAATTTCTCAGAGCCTGTTTTGATGTTGGAAGATATCATGGGTCCTGAGCCAAATCCATTCCTCCTCTTATCACTTTCTGTCCTCAATTTAATTAACCTCTGGCATGAGAGATTAACACATAACAATCCCAAAGCGATTGAAGCATCACTGCGTAGAAACAAGGTTTTCTTGTTTCAGCCTGCAATACCACCAATACCTAGCTTTATTCTTGTCCAGCAACTTCTTCCTTTCTTCTTTTATCTTCTGATATTCCACCATCAACAGTCTCTTCACTTCCCTTGTCATGATGTCCATAGGGGCTACAGAGCTGGTTACATTGCCAGCTTGCACAGCTCTGGTTCTGGCGTGACACTGGCTTTGCCCATTTTGCCCATGTTCCAGATCTGAAAACCTTACTGTGTTTTCTTGGTGATCCAAAATGTAACACTACCCAGTGCTCTGAGCTCACAGTCCGCGCAGCCCTGCTAACAAACTGAGCTAACATTAGCTAACAGAGGACATCAGAGGGAAAGCCGAAAACATTTACCCCATAAAATATGATTCATTTTCACCAAAATCAATGAACTAGTTGGTGATGTGTGACTTGTGACGCGTGCTATAAAACGTACTTCTCATCCCTGGAGCACGGAGCAGAAAGAGGTTTGAGAAAGGGAATGACAGCCACCTGGTCATATGTTAGGTTTATGGGAGAACAGTTATACAAAGACAATTTTTTGTTGTATGTTTCTGCACCGTGCTACTTTTATAGATACAGTCGATGTTCTGTCGTGCCCCTCGATGTTTTCATTCGGTTTGGTTTCAGGAAGACAAATGAGAAATCTTCAATTTGAAATCACTTGAGGTTTTGGAAAGAAACTTTTGACTCCGAAATTAGGCCTGGATGAGAGCAGCAGATATAACTTAACATTTACCACAAGGAGCAAAACAAATGCAGCAATGGGAGGATTTCTCATTGCTTTTAGCACGTTTTTAGCAAATCTGGGTCTCTAAAATCTGTTACCTGTTATTAATATGTCCCAATCTGACATGCCAAAACAAAAGCTCATGTACCTGATGACCTGGCCATATATTGATATATTATCTTTTTGTTTACATGACTAACTTATATATCATAGCAGAGTGGTTACACTTTTTTATATTTCTTTGTTTTGATAGGTGCGCTTAGCGTGTCAGCTCTGTCACACCAGTTGCCAGGTGTTCCTAAATTATAAGAACTAGATCCAAGCTTACTTGGATTTCGGGTCCAAAGATGCATCCTTTTGACTCCTAGTTAATCCATCCAACATATTTGTTGTACTGGAAACTCTGAAAGCCTTACTGGCCCAGATTCCAGGGTATCAGAATGAGTTCACACTGCCAATTAGCAAATGAATTTCCCTCAAGTGCTTCAGCTGCAAGAAAGGCTTCAGCCTGTACTCTGTTCTTTTCGTGAGCATGTGTTTGGAGTGTGTGTAAAAGTAAAAGCCTCTATTGTAGAAGTTTGTCTGTGAACCCATGTGTTCAGACTGAAATTCCCAAAATACAACAGGCCTTTTTACTTTGGTGAAGGTCATGATGACGCTAAGTATACACAGTAATTAATACGCTAAAACATGAAACTTGCAGTAACTTGGTCTCGTAGGTGGAACTCAGAAGTTTTCTTAGAAAGAGAAAAACTAGCTCCTTCAGTAAAGTCTGGCCAATTGGTCGAGGGAGGCTCACTCGTTGCAATGAGGCTAACACCGCCACCGCCATCCACAGCATCCTGCTCCTTGGTGTTCCTGTGGGAAACCACACGGTATTTTCCTTTCCCATCAACACTCCCTTCTCACTACTTCGGTTCCAGAAGTGCGGCGATAAGAGTGACATTTGATTATTTATTGTCCCTGAAAGATATTAGCAGAAAATTAAAGCAACATAAACCTCTCCTCTATCTTGCATTGATCTCTCTTAAGGTCATGTCACTGATCAGATGGTGTTTTCATACAAGTGTCTGTTGTACAGGACAAAGAGAGATGGGGGGAGAATTTGCATTTGGACTGGATGGAAGGGGTGCATGGAGGATGACTTCATGGGTGACGAAGCGGCAACCTCTGTGGCTGTGAAGTGAAGCCCATGCTGAAGTGCCAAAGAGTGTAGTTTCTTTGAACAGGCACTTGAGGCTGACTACAAAACAAGTCAATATCGTATAATAATGTCAATGTTTTTAACAGCAACAACAGGACAGACACGGAATATGATACAATTACTAATATATGGATCAGTCATGTTTGCAGTGTCTACCTTATAATGGTCCTAAAAAGGCAATTTATGGTCAGGATTTCATGAGGCCTTGAGGGGAAATGCTTTATTATTAATGTCCTGTAAAACTGAAAGGGATGGACTTAGCTTTTAATTAATAAAGTCTTGTATATTTTTTCTTTTTTTTAAATTAAAAACAAACATAAATAGTTTCAAAAACCTCATCTAAAAATGCCTGCTGCGAGTTGAAATCCTCTCTTTCCTGAAAAGAACAAAGAACCCTTTAAAATCCACCTCCTTTCCTGCTTTCTCACGATCTCTCCCTGAGCATGTAGCTTTTTGATGTGTGCTTTGATCTACTGTTTCGGTTTGTCAGGCTGGAATTCAGCCACAGATCAAACTAACTGATGGATAACGGCAAATCTGGCAGCATACAGGAGCCAGGTGAGGTTATGAACGTCAAATACATGACTCATGACAACTCACACAGACTTCAGCTGTTTGTTGACCATAATAAATTATTTAGTCATTGAATGGCATTGGTGTTTATTTTAATGGCTTACTTACTGTTTTTGGACGTTTTACTTCCTGATGATAAAGATTTGTGTTGTAATGCTTTTAATGTGAAGAAGCAACAGTAGGAAATATTGGCTTAGCATCCTCGACACTATAAAGAATGGACATTGTATCTGTGATGTCACCCATAGGGTCCTAAAGAACTTTTTTTAAACCTCAGTGTACAGTGGCTCGGTACAATTGTCATGAATGTTGAAATTAGCAATGGAGACCAAGACCATTTTTTGTAGCAGGTTGCAAACATGTTTATTTCTGTTGTGAGGATGGTGCATGTTAATATGGGGGCTTATGTTTTATAGCCAGCCTCAAGTGGCCGTTCAGGGAACTGCAGATTCCGGCAATTAACGTATTGGCTTCACTCCACAGCCACGCAGGGTGCTGCTTGGTTATAGCATAATGTGTAACCTGACAGGACGATGGGAGAGTGAAGCTGATGTCAATGAGGGTAAGGTTGTATCACATACTGTATCATTTCCACTGAATCCCACATGAGTGAAAGCAATTTGAATCTAGCATGGACATGGCAGAATCCGCCAGAGATGAAAACCCAAATAAAAAGAGGTAATGAAAAAAAAAAAGACCTTAAATAAAAATGTTGTCTCGTCTCATGAAAATCCTACACAAACAGAGACTTTAAACTTCCATTCATCGGCTGAGCTGTCGTCGCCCTCAGTTCAGTTCAGGTTCAGTTACTTATAGAATGAGAATAGAAGCAGAAACATAATATAACATTCACATTCCCATGAGAGAAATTAGTAAAATACCACAAGTCGTTTCTCATTTCTCTCCTTCTGACCATGCAGGAGCCTCCACTGTTGTATATGCGTTTTTATTTTTATCATAATTGACAGCTGAAAACGTTTTACTGCCATTTAACTAAGCAGATGATGGGAAATGCATGTATGTCGTACGAGAAATCCCTCTCACCTTTTCTTTTTTTCCTCCCCGTTCAGTTGGACAGTAAAAAAGCAGAAATCGAGACAGATTAGAGGAGACACAGAGAGGGAAAGCTCTGGTGGGAGTTAACCACTAAATTATCTCTGGACAAAGCATTAGCCCTGTGGTTTCTTGATGAAACTGATGTTATAAAATTTGATTTAACTTGAGGGAAACACTCTTTTTTTTTTTTTTCCTGACACAGGCCAAACTTAAGCTGGGCTGCTATACTAAACTTCTGACGGACGATATGTGCAGTGCATTGGACTAATATGTTTAATGTCTATGTGCCTGAAGTGTCATATATCATCTGATATATGTAGTCAAAACATCTGCTTCGGTCTTGCGGACAGATTTAAGGATAACACGGTTGTGTTTTCTCATGAACAATACCATATATGTATGTCCAGCAATGTGACCTGTATCTCAACTGAGTCTGAATTAATTTCACTCTTATCAGCTCTATTTGAGTGAGCGAGTGTTTTGTTAGTGTTTTGATCCAAGTGCAGGATGAAACTGAGTCCAAAAAGCCCCCAGATGTTGAAGAAAACGTTCATTTAATGACCCTAAATGTTAGCACTGATTGAATTAATGTGCTTTTGATCTACGTACCCACAACATGTAGTTTTCACATAATGCCATCCAGGGTTAGACCTCCGGGATAAGCAGGATTTTGTTTTGGCTCACGGAGAGCAATAAATGGGATAAAAAACAACAAAAAAAAGGTTTTTGCAGGAGGGTCTATTTCAGGATTTCTCCATGACAGTGAAATAAACTCAATAAACGTCTAATCTCGCTCAAGGCAGTAGGGACAGCTGTTGCTGGCAGAGGTTTGTTGTTGGTGCTTGTGGTTCCAAAGAGAAGCTGCCAAATATTGTTTTTCATACTACTTAGTCAGTCAAGTTGAAGTGTGTTTATGCAGGGTGTGTGCAGTACAAACCTAGGACACTGGATGGTAGGGGTGTAAACAAATATGAATACATTATTCAGATATGCCCAATGGTGTGTCGGTGGCTGGAAAAATGGTATACTCTTAATATATCCCCCCATTTTTTAAAAAGCAGCTGTCCGGCAAAGAATAAACACCCCATAATATAAACACGGCCACTTATGACTTCTGCTTGACTTCTGGGAGTAAGAATCACTGTGAAACTGTCTGTGAAGGTTATTTCCAGTCACGCAGGGTTCAAAGAGGGTTAAACATGGGGCAAGTGGTTGAAGATCCGTGAAGATGATTCCACCTCATGCAACTGACTGGTGGGGAGACCCAGGTATTCAGCCTCGGTTTCAAAGAGGAGTGAAGAAGGCTATGTAAAAGTCCTTCACCCCTCAACAGTGGAGGAGGCCTCGGACACCACTTATCCCATACCTACAATACTGTCCCTTCAACTATTCTCAGGAGACTGAACAGCATTTCACACTAGGCCTCATGGGACCCCAGACTAACGAACCAAGTGGAAACAAAGGCCTGGTTAACAATCCCAACAAGACTACATTATCTGGGCCTTCCCACCAGTCAATCAAAACTGAAGATGCATCTTGGACTAGAGGTGAAACATCTTCTTGGATATACTAACCAGCGCAATTGCCCTAGATTTAAACCTTGTTAAATGCAGATTTTGGAGTAAATACAGTCCCACAGATGAGTGAGACAACTGCATAATTATGCATTTTGAACATTACAAACAAAACATATTTTATTCAAAAACTGGACAACTATGAATTGCCTTCACTGTCCTAGGAAAAAAAAACATTCACCTCACAGAACGCTACTGAATGATGAGCATTAGAAGGGACTCAGGAAGGGGTATACCCAATGTGGACTGAAAAATAAGTAGGTATACCGGCATATATACCCTGCACCCTGTTTCCATGAATTTCCTCCTCAGTATTTCAGGACAGTGCTGTCTAATATTGGTCCGTCCCCTGGAGGCTGTCCACGACTGTGTGACAGACGGACAGAGAGACAGAGCTGTGTTTGGACAGTAAACAGTCTTGCTGTACAGAAAACACACAAAACAGAGGAGCAGAAGTTAGAGAACATTTCTGTTTATATTTCCCCCCGTCGTCTCCTCATCCTGGAAATATCGCCACATGGGAATGTGTGGTGTGTGTGTGTGTGTGTGTGTGCGGGTGTTTAATCATTGTAGTGAATGGTCTGATAACAGCTAATCACAGGGACTTACCAGAAGGAATCCACCCGGACCTCCGCTCAGGTGTGTGTTTGCTCATAAGGTCAGAGTCTCAACCATAGACAGTGTGAAACGTCTTATCCGTGACGTCACGCACAGATTTCTGAAGAAGTGTTGTGCAGCTCAGAATGTGGTGCCTCTGGCTGCTTCCATCTTGGCAGTCCTGCTAACCTGAAAATGGGTAGACATGAGCTGTCGGTGCAGCTGAGGCGGGCTGAATAATGCCTGGGTGGTCAAACAAGCTACCTGTAATGGCACCCACCTGTTAATCAAAACTGCCACAACCTTAATTATGCATACATTTAAGGCTTAATATCATTTTAATTTAATTCAGACTCACTACAGTTGTTATGAACAAGCAAATGAGCTATAGAGACCAAAACAGGCTGTAAACATTTTGCTGTGAAGTTGGGCATTTCAATACGGGACCTTACGGAGCCTCAAGTGGATTATTCGATTTCACAGTAAAAGACTTTGCGCCACTTCACTTCATAAATTTGAGAGTTGAAAAGATCTGTTCTCTCAGCAGAATGCTCAACTTGTCAACGCTGAAAACCATGTTGGAGTGAATAGAGTACTTAAACCGCAGTATCTGTGGGAGGGGAGGACCTCCGAACGTCAACTTTTCAAGAGCTAAAAAAAAAAAAAAGCAGCCCTATTTTCAGCTTTGTAACAATGTACTGTTTTTTTTCAGATAGTCCATCTGTTTTTTATTATTTTATTTAGCTTAAGAAGCAGGGACATTTTCTCAAAACATAAAGGAACACTTAATACTTGAGTGTTACTTAAGTTTGACAGGAACGAATCACAAAATTAAGTTCAGATCTGATTCAGCTTCGGTCCAAAAAGGGTTTGGGAGAGGCAACAACAGAAAGCTTTTATGCTGCCTGCAGAGGGCAGAAAAGTCACCAAAGAAAACCATTGCATCTCACATGATAAGGGATCATCCTCAAGGAGAATAGAGCAGCATTGTATGGTGTTTACTTATAAGGCCCTCCTGCCTATAGAATACTTACTATGTCAGCTCACAGGACATTTTGACATCAGCTGTACTGCTCGTTAGAAAAACTAGGTTCAAGTACTGAATTGTAGATTCTTAATTGTGTCTCGGTTAACTGTGTGTCTGTCTATTCTTAAACAATCAAAGAGATCTAACAGTTTAAATGAAGGAGTCAAGGACTGTACGTACAATACACTAATACTTAGATCCTACGGGACAAATATGTATGTTGCTACATTTTCTCACAGTATCTAGTACCTGTTTTCAGTACTTGGAAGCACTAAAACTTCATGGCTGTAAATCTGTCAGAACGTTCAGATTTCAAACTGATAAATTCTCCTGCTGTTTTCTTGGGCTCGGTCGCAGTTTGTTGTCAACAGACCAGTGAAAACACACAGAGCACAACAAACCGCTTGGTATTTTCCTTTTTGCTATGTTTAAGTGTTTTCATATTTAAAACTTGCACTTAGCAAATAAACCGTCACAGCAAAAATAAATGTTATAAAATGTTCTTTTGCCATCTTAAACTATAATTATCTGCCTGTGTGCTTCAGAAACTGTCGTCTTTTTTCCCCCGTCTCGCTCCTCTTCCTCCCACTTTGCTGCCAACTTTGAGAAGAATGTGGACAGTGGTTCCCACTCGCTTTGTATTCATTTCCCATCCCTCCTTCCTCATGTATTCCCACTGACTGTGCCACAGAATCTCTGACCTGCCAGCAGAGCTATCAATTTTGTCAGCTTTGACCTCGACCTTTCCTCTCAGTCTTTCTTACAATACCAAACAAGTCTTTTTTTTATTTATTCGTTTGTTTGAGGCAAACTTTAGGTGAGTTTGAGGCAGTTGCTATATTTATTGATATCAGCTACATTAGTGAGTTTAAAGTCAGTTATTATCATTGTTAGTTGACATCCTGCTCTTTGCTGCAGGAGCTGGTTATCTGGCTGTGAAGTTGGAGCTTCTTCTTGTTCTGTTACTTCCTACACTATTTAAAACTGATCTTCTGTTGAAAAATGTCCAGTGGCCATAGCTCTGTAGACATATTTTTGAAGAAGCTCTAACTTTGTGACTTATTTACACTCCGTGTGGCTTCATAATAAAAGCCATCCCCGTGTAAGGAGACAAAAGGAAATGTTAAGTGTGTCTTACACACTTTACACACCTGTATAGTTATAGTTATGTCTCTTTTACAGATTGTCCTTCCTGCCAAACCGGAGCTACAGTGACAACGGACGAATGATGCTGGCCAACGAGCAGGAATCCCAGGACTCTCTTGGACCACTATGAGGATGACTTGGCAGAGCAGTCTCATCATCAGCTGATACGGGGGATATTTCAGTTGATTTCAAGATAAAGACTTCTTGGCCTCTCCGTATTGACCTGATCTGTTTATGAGGATGTCGTCTTATCTGGATATATTGATGCTGTCCACGGTAATCTGAGGTTTAGAGGCGCTGTCACTGGTCATCAGTGAAGTCCAGAATGTCAAAACTGACTCTTTTTGAAAAGAAAGGATCATATTGGTGCAGAAGTACTTGTGTCTGTGGACTGAAACACACTGCCAATATGTCTCATTGTAAAACCCAAAGAATTTCTTCTCAGTCAAACATCTGGATCACAGGATGTGAAGATCAAGTCAGTGTTCCCATGCCACAGGTCTCAGAAAACTACAGCTGACTACAGGCCAAACTCTGATGAGAGAAGGAAGAGGCCTCTTCTGCTTTTTAACCTATGTGATGACATTTCACCATAGCTTAAATCTGGCATCTTATGTGCCATGTTGTGAAGGAGAAACAAGTTTAGCAATGTTAATGTTCAGTTTATTGTACAGGATTTTATATTGTTGCCTTGTACAAGCATCGACGGCACTGAAACTGTTGGATGCAATGGCAAAAATAGACATTTTTATCCCTATTCTTGAATTCATATTCAGTTTTGAATATAATAATACAGCATCATAAAAACTCTGCACCGTTGTGACAAAACACTTGTCTAAACCTGTCATGGCACATAAAATATAATTGCACTTACTTCTCTCTGTTGAAAGTTTCAGATCTGTTGCGTCTCTGACCGCACCTAACAGTGATGTGATGTTGCTTTTGTAGTGCAGCACTGCATACCTGCAGAAAGGTGAGACATTATGTGTTGAAATCAATATCATCTTGCAAGGAGTTTATGAAATTGACTTAATAAGACATGGAAAGTACAAGCATGCAACATTCAGACACTGCAGCTTTGTCTGTTTCTCAATGCGTTTGGCTGCACTAGTGACTAGTGATTTGATCCAAATGTAGATTCAAGAATACCTCTGTAGCACAGGTTCAACTCGGCTCTTGATGCTTATTTTACATACCTGAACTCTGCCTGTCTCATTCAGTCTATCACGCCATGTTTAGACGATTGACACACTGAACGTGTGAAACCAACTCAGCCGCCTACAGTCATCGCTGACATCTACATTTTCCATTTCAGATTCTATCTGCACCTCTGCCTCAGAAAACTACAGTTAACTCATCATCTTCCCTTTGTGTTTCAGCGTACAACCTTCAGGATGAGCTAAATTATTGTCTTGTTACAATGTGACAACTTTTAATAGTCCACTGTGTCCTGTATTCCATCTTTATTGTGTCTGATGGAGATGATAAATAAACAGAATTTGACAATGATTTGGTGCAAAGAGATTTTAGGTTCTAACCAAAACAGAGCCTTTTCCAAGATCCCTTATCAGAACTGATCGGTGGCATTTTATGCCATTATTTTGGGGTGTGGACCAAACAGTGGTTTATTGACACATCCAGACATTACGGAGCAGCATTATAATTCATTTGGAGTCGTCTCATGAATTTGAGCCCAGTGTTCACTCTGTACTCTGGATTTGGTCTTCACCAACGCCTGGGGAAGTTGCTAAATGCTCCACTATGTTCACCTGCTAGTCTCTAATTTTGTCTTTCATTGCAGTGGGTTTGTGGGTTTTGTAGATTTTTTTAATGATGAGAGTCAACAGGAAAGGTGTTAACCAGAAAATCAGCGATCTAAATGATAACTCTCTGCAAGTCCATCCGTCCGTCCGTCTTCTTCCGCTTTATCCGGAAGAAGTCCATCACCAAAAATGCTGCCCCTCTCATGTTACACACATCAATTGAAAGAAGTATTCAATTAAAATAAGTAGTATAAGTATAAGAAGTATCAAAATAAGTTTATTATAATAAGTTTATTTATTATTATCATCATGACTTTACACATCCACGTGTTACAAAAACATTACTAGAAAGAAATGCACAAGAAACACATCACGTCGCTAAAAATTCATCACCTGGAAGCTGCCCAGTCTCTATTTCAAGAACCTCTGTCTTGCACCTGTGAAATACGGTGACATATTCACATCTCTTCAACTGTTTTTTAAACAAGTACAGTGTTTGCCATTTTCATCAGGTGTACATCTTTCCACGTCTGTTGATTTACACATCATCACTTGAGCTCTGTGATGCACTCCTATCTTCAGTAAAACAACATCAAGCACAGACATTATGCTATTATGTGGGCCCGAAACACATTTTAACAAGCCTTTATTACTGTTGGCGGTGGCGGGTGGCATCAGGGATCCTATTTGGGCAACAGAAAATATGATTACCAATAATTTCCTCCACTGCTAAAAACAATCTCGGGGCTGATTTGCTGGGTCGATTAGTGCTGACCCGCAGAGTCTGCTAGCCATTAACCAATCAGGAATACTCCAGAGGTGGAAGTCATTATCCTGCGAGCCTTCTCAAAACTCACCAATTCCAACGCAATCTCTTTGGGCTTGTGTCCTGTCTAAAGCATGGCGATCACAAGGCTTTTGTCACATAGCACAGCAGTACCACAGCTGGGCCTGGGTTTTCTAAAGCATCTTGGCGTTAAGGTTAGTCTGAAGTTAACACAGGAAGACAAAATTATTTTTATCCCCCCGAGACAGACCCAGCAGTTTACCCTTCTATAGGCTTCAACAAATCAGCCATGTGTGTTTTAGTTCTTGTGTGAATCCAACCTAATCTGACAGAAATGTCCATTGAAAAACAATTTGCTCTTGGATTTAAAATGTGATTTTTTTTTAATAAAGCCTCTCAGGGGCTTTATCATAAAATTTTTTCCATGTGTAGGCAAGAGGTCAGCCTCAACATCAAAGCAGTAACTCTGGCTTAGCTACATTTGAGATTGTTCCCACAAAAAAAAAAATCAGTGAAGCAGCTGTGAGCTGCTCTTTATGGTGGGGAAGACCAAACCAATTGGTTGGTCTTCATGAGACCATTCAATGCCTGAAAATAAACTGTAACTACTGTACCAACCTAACTCTTTTTTTCCTTGGTGTGGTAGTTAAAGGGTTAATGCTGAATCAGAAGTGTCAGACTGTATTCTTTGATTTAAAGGAGAAAGACTTCAAGGATGAAGATCAGCTAGTTTATTTTTGCAAATGTACATCTTTTCTATCCATGACTGATTTTCACACAGTTGATGAGATAGACCAACATGTGGCATCCCTAAGTGAAATGTCTTGCTTAGGAACAATTCAGAACCTGAGCACCAGAAACTTTAAGGACTGAAACAATTTTTTATGAAAAGAAATAATGGAGTTAACACAAAGTCCTGACCCTGTATGTGTGCGTGTTCACTTACCATCCTTGCACACCTTACTACCACTAGATGCTGCTACAACACAAGCTAACTTGGCCTTGACAGCTGAACTCCGCTGATGTGTTCAGACATTGATTTCACATTGTGCAAATGAAGTTTCAGCAGAGGGCCCATCAGACACATAACCACATGTCAGTAGGAAAGACTGTCATGCCTTATACAACAGAGCCATTGTTAGCACCTGTGCTTTATCTAGTATGACAAGACAAAACGTTTGGAATTAATGAAGTTCTTTTAAACAACTACTGAAGTGTTACAAAACCAAAAATCTACTCGTTCAAAACTAAAATGAACTTCATCTCGTTTCTGATTTTATACAGGTTTTGTTGCTGGTTTTATACTGGCAGTTTACCCCGCTGAACTGTTTCATTGTTAAAAACATAAAAGGTTATCATTCAATAAAAAAAAAGAAGGCAATGAGCCTTTAAAAAAGAGTCAAATAAGTGTATTTAATGCATCTATAGACATGTATGTCAACGGTAAAACATTATACATTAACTCATTCAAACTGTTGTCTTTTAAATTAATTTTAATTAATTTATTATTGTTTATTATTGTTATTAATTTAATTAATTTTTTCCTGCACCCTTCTCTGCAGCTGTCTGTAGCTATTCATTACTAATAAACAATTTTTAAAATGTTAAATGCACGCCACATACTGGCAAAAACATCTTGAGTCCCATTTTGATTATTCTTGTCTATGATACCAAATTATCTTGTACTTGGTTAAACGTACTCGATCAGCAAACAGGATAAATTAGCATTTTTTCCCATGCTGCTGGTAACTTTTTAACTAAAACACATAATTATTACTCTGGGTCAGAAAGATGTTGCATAACTGGACGGCATCGTCCCAGAACATCACACAGAAGTACACTGCATAGACATTAATCAAGCTTGTGCACACTAAATTCAAACTTCACAGCACCACATGGGTCACGTTTAGAGAAAGAAACAAGCTTGTGAGTATCAGGATAAGAAACACTGGCTCTTCCGCTTCACTGATTTGTCCTGCTGAGTCAACAGGATGCCTCATTTATACCTAACTAAACGCAAACATGTAGACCAAGGCTTCAGCTTTCTTAGAGGTGTTCATCTGAGGACCGACTTGACAACGAGCATTTATTGCGCGTGACTTGCTCTCTGTTGCAGCAAATCTTCCTCAAACATTTACGCTCCTAACAGGCTCATTGTTGCTCAACTCAAGCAGTTAATAAGTAGAGTGAACAAACTTGTGTGCTCAGTGTTGGCCTCCTAACCTGCGGGATCGCTTGGAATTACAGTGTTTGACAAAATGTGGCAAAGTTCCTGATCCTAATCCTACTTTTGGCAACCCTTTTCATTTTTTTATCAAATTTAATCACTCATAATTTATTTGAATGCATAATCCATAAATGTGATAAAGCAGCACCTTCAAACATGTAAGTTTTTGTGCAACAGGGACATTTTAAATCTAAAGATCCAAAGAGCTTTATACGTTACAGTGGATCTCATGCAGAGAATAGTTCAGCATGGAGTTCAGATGAAAACGTGCTTGATGTTAGTGTTCAGTGTTTGTCAAGTCTGACTAGAAGTAGAAGTTTTCTGCAGATTATTCTCTGAATGTTTTTTTTCCCCACTCTGCTGCACAAGTTTGTCAGTGGTGCAGACATCTATGACGGTAAGGCTAAGCAGCAACATTGGAATGACGTTTTTAATAATTGGTATTTTTAGGAATAAGCCGCAATACCACAGGCACAGTCAACAGCTGGACAAAACTAGAGAGTTGCCAAGTTTGCTAACAGCTAAACATCAAGCAAGTGCAACAACACAAGACACAGCAGACAGCTATTTTTACTGACAGCAAGAAGCTCAGCTCAGTGTCTGTATTTCACAAAGCTCTCACCAATTACTAAAAGTCAGTGCCAGATCTAGTAAAAATGTTATAGTTGTGTTATGTAGTCGGTGAAGGGTTTAAAATGTAAAATATTCCTTTTTTTTTAAAGGTGCAAAACAAAATGTAAAACCAATGACAAGTTATCACTTCATAAAGATGTTATGTGATCGTAAACAGATACATATGCACAGCAAGTTAGGGGCAACATGAGCATTATTAAGTGTTTGTCTGGTGAATTTCAGTCTAATATCCACTCTCCTCCTTCCTCCCTCCTGCTCCTATGGGAAATATCTGAGACTTTTGCTGCGCAACGCTTCACTATCTAGCTTGGTGCTAATAAAGTGTACAGTGTGTTTTGTTGAAAACAGCTGCCTGCCGTGTGTGGCAACTGATAAGAGCAGCGAGAAACAAAACAGTGAAGTTATAGGGCAGAAAATCAAAACAGTGAACCAAAAGGTAATCCACACCTCATATCACTGAGGGGAAATGAAGAGTTGATTGTTGCTTATCTTTGGTCTGTTTAATTTAGAGTGTGGCTGCAGGACAGTAAAGTAAACTGCTGTAAACTACACCTGCTGTTAACATTAACTGAGCTAATATTAGCAAAATTAACTTTGACAGAAGAAGCTCACAGGAGAAAAGAAGAGATTAACAGAGTAAAAAGCCTGGGGCAGACTTGACCAAGAAGAAGAATGAAGAAGAGTGCTGCATCAGACGATCTAGCATCCATAATCATCCCACCTAAATCCAGTTGAGATGGTTTGGGATGAGCTGGGCCGCAGAAGGAAGGAAAGTGCCCAGCATATATGGGAAGTCATTCATGACTGTTGGAAAAGCATTCCAGGTGGCTTCCTATGAGGCTGACTGAGATGCCAATGCCAAGAGTGTGCAAAGCTGCATCAAAGCACAAGACGGCTACTTTGAAGAATGTAAAATATGGTAAATAATTGGTAATTGGTAAAATATGAACCGTATTTTGCTTTGCTGATGCTTTTTTTTTGTTTGCCATTACATTATTTCATATGTTTTACTTCATACTCTTGATGTCTTAAGTGTTAATCTGCAATGTAGAAAGTAACTTGTGGTTCAAAACCTTTGACTGGTACTGCTTAAGCATGTAGTATTATTGTAGAATTTGTTGTTACTGTAGCCTGTAATCTCACAGGTTAATGCATTACCAACAGGCAGGATCTGATGTAACCTCCATGTTTATAGAGTGACAAAAAACAGACGTGGGTGAGTGGAAAGTTGGTGAAAGTCAGTACTGTATATCACAAGTATTAACCTATTCTCAACTCCATCTGCAGCTGGTTTGAAAAACCTCGGCTGCCTACAATAGCTCCTACAACTGTCATTATGCTTTACTTAAAGCAAAATCCAGTCACTTAACCCCTCTTTGACCCCGTCATATACATCATACTGCTGCTGAATTATGATCAACACCCACTAAGTGGCTGAATGGCTGTTAGATTTGCTTGAATCCTCCTTGCCTGTTCAGTTCTGAAGGACAGGAGCTCCCTGGGACCCAGACTTATGGAGCTGTTACACCACCACATAGTAACTCACCCCTGGTTGCCACCCACATGCACACACACAGATTTTGCTCTGCCAAACAAAGCTCACCATGGTGGCTTTGGTTACCACCTGGTGGCTTCTGCCATTTTGAGCACCTGCCCACGTAAAACACAGTGAAGCCTTTCAGGCTGCATTTAAAAATGCTTTGGCGAAGCCAACATTTTACATTAATATACACGACTGAGAGTGAGGAAGTCACAGAAGTCACACTCAAAGTAACACCAGCTAGAGAGCATGAACACGTTCTCAGGTTCACTATAGATCACTATTTTGAGATTATTTTTGAGATGATGAATGCACGCACACATTCACACACACAGGCAGGACTTTGGTCACCATGGTAACCATCACACACTGCCAACAGTACCTTCTCCCTCCCTCCCTCCCTCCCTCCCTCCATCTACTCTCCTCTCTCCCTTCCCCCTCTGCTCGGCTCCAATCCGCAGACAGGAACGAGACGAGGGGGGGCTGCTGCTCCCATCATGCTTTGCAGAAGGAAGCAGGAAGAAGCCAGAGGCAGTCAGTGAGCAGCATAGTGGACAACGGAAAACAGACTGATGGTGGATGCAGTGGCATCAGTCAGGGAGGTATGGCTGATGTTGCCTCCTGTTTGTATTCAAGCTGCTCCTTCCCTTTGGGTGAGTTCTCCCTCATTTTAATTTAAAATGAAATAAAATATGTCCAGAACTCATGATGCGATAAAACCAACGTGCAGACAGATGGACGCTGCTGGTGGATTTAAAGGGGCGGTACACTAATCCTCTAAGGTTGAATGCTGATTTATTTTATGATGAGGAATCAAGACAAGCACAATCTTTTGATTGTTGGTTTTGTCCACTGGAAATGACATTCCAGTCTTACTGTGTGTGAATTTTGTCACGTTAACCACACAAAGACACAGAAAATACGTACCAAATAGAAGCCCCCTCTCTCATGATGCTTCTATGGTGTGTCAGAAATGAGAACACGATTTTAACTGTGACTAAATGTATTAGACTGACATAAAGAATGAAACTGCCGTGTCTTTACTCTGACAATGATGCCATTCAGTCGAGCATATAATGCATACAGGGACACACCCACACACTCGCACATGCACAGACTCACTTTTGTCTCAAACAGCGAATTAAAAGAAACTAATCTATTTGCAGATTAACCCTGAGCTCTAACGACCATGGCGCCTTTTTCATGCTTCAAATGTGCTTCAGTGATGCATCAGCAAGTGAACGCGTCACTGTTCTGCCATTTACCGCTGCAATACACAGTCATTACATCAGTAGTTACAAATTTATGGTGATTTTTGATGTGGCTTTAAGTGTTTCAGTCAAGTTTTAACCAGGAAGCAATCTCTGCTGAGGTGACAACAGTGCTCTCAGTGTAGTCAGTTGTGCTTGAAAATTCAGTGGTAAAGACTGATTATTAAATGTACTGAACTCTGAGGCCTAAAAACAAAGACGAAGGTCTTTGCACCCCAAATTCTGAGACTTTGTACTGAAAAAGACGGATAGACTGAACCAGTGTTTGTGCATATTTACTTACAATCAAGTACAATTTGGATTAGCATTATCATTCAAAGTAATGGACGTTGCATCTGTAGTATCACCCGGAGGTTTCTGAAGAGCTGTTCTGAAGCTCAGTGTGTAGTGACTCTGGCCACCACCATCTCGGCCTACCTCTACCGCCTCCTGGCTAATCTAAAAATCTGCAAAGTTGTGCATCATTGGTGGACCCGAGGAGTCGTCTGAATGACACGCTGGTGCTCAAACAAACCATCTGTAACAGCATATGTCAATCAAAGCGTCCACCCTGTTAACTTTAAGTCTTAATATAAATAGGAAATTCAGCCACAGTAAAGGTGTAATGAACAAGGAAATTAGCTACAGAGAGCAGAACTGTTTTTGTACCAGGCTGTAAATATGTTTATTTCTGCTGTGAGGTTTTAATATTTTAATATGAGGGCTTATGGAGAGACTTGTTCTGTAGCCAGCCTCTAGTGGATGCTCAAGGAATTACATTTTTTTGCATTTTCACAGTGGCTTCAGTTCTGTTGGCAAAGTCGGCAAAGTTTTTTTTTTTTTGTGTAACCATCTGCATTGTCTCATGGAAATAAGATTTGCCACTAGTTACAGACAAGATAATTACTTACCTTTCATCAGCAAGATGAGTCTGTGCCAGGAGATACACATTTCTGAGTGTATTTACACAGGTTGTTATTAGTACACTTGGCTTGCTTGTTGCACCTCTGTCAAGGCTTATCTTCTGTTGGCTATGTACTCTACTCTCTCTGCAGATTGTATTTAAACAGTAATGTTCATACAAGTCATTGCTCAGTTTCACTTCACACAGTTGCAGGCCCCAGCCTCCAGCAGGGCAGATAAACAATGTGATCCAGTAAAAATCGACTGCATTTAACCTCTTGCCCAGAGATGCCTCTTCTACACAAGTCATGGGAAAGAAACACACACACAAGTCTTTCAGTTGGTGCGAATGATGACAAGCACCGCCCACTCTTAGTGATCAAGCCAATAGGAAAGAGTATGAGGGTGAGCAAAGGGCTGCTCTTATCTTCCTATTTATTCAACAGAGATCACACTCACATCTACTGCTGTCTGACTACTCAGATGACACAGAGAGAGAGAGACAGAGTGTCAGAAAATGAGAAGAAGTTAAGGCAGTCAACACAGAGCTGATTTAATACAACACGTGGTCCTGTTTGATCCCCTGGCAGTGACACTGCAGGTGAGTGTAGACATTACTGACTGGGCGTGCGTGTTCTTATCATTTACATTTAAGTGTTCCAAGAAATGAACCGATCAAACTGGGTTTTTATTCCACCTGGAAAGAACCTTAAAACTATTTTTTAATGTGGTTTATTATGAAACCTGCAGTCCTATTGACATTTTATTATGTACTATTTTGAGCATACTCACAATCATTAAAAACACCATATTATGCTGATTTGCTGGTTTGTAGTGGGTATCCTACAGTTCTGCTGTAGTTTGATTCAGTTTGGGTGTCAGTCTGTTAGAGACTTTTCACCTTTCTCTATGGAACAAACTAAATGTTCATTAGAGTCTCAAAGGAGTCTAGCTTGTATTTTTACTTGAGTCATTTTCAAGATGAGACATAATCGTAGTTTAGGACATTTTAGTCATTTCTGACCTGAAATAAACATTTATGATGATGTTTTAAACTTTAAAACCTTTTATTAAATGTTTGATTTGCAAGTTCAGATAAACATGGAGGTCTGGATAATGATGATCTTTTTAAAACGAACCGTTTTAACAAGCTTTCAGCTTTCATGGTTACGTCATGTTGTATCTTTATTGTTGTGTTTTACAATTGAAAGTCTACAAGGGACAATAGTCCAGGCGCCGTAGTTCAGCATCGCCTTTGAAAAGTGAGCACATAGGCTGACTAAAGATTCTCAGAGCTCACAATATTTCTTGATCTCGATTATGTTCGGAAAATGTACTCTAATCAGTAAGCAACTGAAATGTTACAACTCTTTTGCCTACATAAAATATATGTAGACGAAAAAACGTGAAACATGAAAGGGAAGCTCCCCCATCAAAGGATGCTTTCAGGCCATTTCTAAGCAGTCGTGGAGTGCTTTTATACTACGTGATTAAAGGTGAGGAACATTGATCAGATATGGTTTACAGGAACAGCTTTAATCAATTGTTTCCACTGCTGTTCAGGCTTGACACTAAAGTAAATTAAATGTTTTGGTTCCACATGGTCCTCAGTGTGACTCCTGTTGTGTTCAGCATTTAATCAGGTGTCCGTGTGAAATAAAACCTTATTTAGGCTGACAGTTTTAATCTGTTAGTGAGAATGTTAATCACAGATGTGACGTAGTTCTTGTGTTCTTGCTCTCTTTATGTGTTGTACCTCAAAGCTACATGGGCTCATTATTTAGGTTTTTTGTCAGTTGCATTTATTTGACCCAAATAAACACAAACTGGCCTCTGTGTGAGTTTATGTCCATGCATAAATAAAAAAAACCTGTGGAAGACAACAGCCTAGAAAGAATTATTGTTTTCTTTTTTTTACCCCCTGCCATATTAGTACATGAGAGTTGCCAGCGCGCCACAGGAAGTCTAAATCACAGTACATGCCAGAGTTGCTGTGATGTGAGAATCTGATAACACGTTGTTTATAGTGTTTTATGGCTTCGGTAACATAGTTATCTCAGCTGAGACGCAGCTGCTACTGAAAACAACTAACCTAATGAGAAAGGCCTTCTGTGACTACTGTGCCGTTCACGGGCTTCATTTAAGAGTGTCATGAATGTGTTGATGTCTTGTTGTCTGCTGCGTAAGTTTAGTGTCAGTTAACCCATTGACCAGTTTCCGTTTCTGCGGAAACCGCCTGAATGCAGGATGAGTCTTGCTCAGGGGGGCACACTCTACCTACTGAGCAAACCTGTGCCCCATGAGCGGTACATTTAGTTTATCTTTAACTTAACCTAACACTCATCCTTATAGACCAGTGTGTTACGCATATATGTGGACTTGTCACCCCCACATGCCAGCTGAAAATGTCCTGTAGACTGTTGATCACCTTGTCTGCATTACTTGACTTATATTTGTAATATTGGCTATAATTGTCTATAACTACCAATATGGTATGTCCTGTTGGTAGTGGGCCCAGTAAGTCAGTAGCAGCTTTTTGCCACGGCCCATCTGGTACTGCTGTGGGTCATACTGGCTTGGGTAACCATGGTATCTGGTAACCATGACACATGCAACCCTGTCCATGTCTGGCCATCATACCTTAGTCCTGAGGTGCTGCTTTGTGCCCATGATGCCCAAATGTGCCTCATGAGCCAACGCTAAGGCCTTGGTTCTTACTATGTGAGGTAATACGATACAATTCCCCCTTAACACCAACCAGTGTGTCCAAACACACACAGTTCCGTTGCCTGACACCTGTCATAGCAGCCGCTCTGTACTGCATTTCTCACTTCTTCATCTGCTTGCTGAAGCCTCCTCCACTTCCCTTGCTCTTGGAGCTGCACTTGTAACAACAAACCTCACGTATTTCTCTGCTCCATGTTCACAAGTCTCCACTGTTGCACTCTTTCCCAGCAGCCATTATGGGGGGTCTGCAATGTTGTCTCTCCCTGGGACACGAACCATTCTTAAGTCATATGGTTGGAGCCTCGGGACCCACCATTTAAAATCTCTTAACCAGGCCATAATCCCTTGTGTTTAGAGTTGATGTCTGGTGATTGACTGAAGTCTGAAGTCACCTCTGCTTTTTCTTCCCCGTCTGTCTTGTGTACCTCTTTCTACTTTCTCCCTTCCTCATTATTCCCTTACTTTGATTTCCCAGGAGCTCAGCTGACCACATTATCCCCTCTCCTCTCTGTTCGTGCTACCTCCTCTTCCATCCTGAGACCATGGAGGAGGACACCAAGATCACAGAGACCACACTGGCCCCACCGCTACTCCTGGAACGGCGGGTACGCCAGAGACAGCCCAAAGCTACAGTCCTCAAATCCAAGCTGAAGCAGAGTATGACTTGCTCTGTGCCCAGAGTCCGATCCACCCTGACTGGGTTCTTCCCTGTGGTGCGCTGGTTGCCTAAATACAAACTCAGGGAGTACATCTGGGGCGATGTGATGTCGGGCTTGATTGTTGGAATCATCTTGGTACCACAGGCCATCGCCTACTGCCTGCTGGCCGGTGTGGAGCCCATTTATGGTTTATACACCTCATTTTACGCCAACATCATCTACTTCCTCATGGGGACGTCCAGACATGTCTCTGTGGGAATCTTTAGCCTTATGAGCCTCATGGTGGGACAGGTAATGGATTACTTTAATAAAATAATGGACATATCATTGTTAGGATCATGATTATCTTGGGGTGTACAACACACACTCATCAGGAAAGCTTAAAATTGCTCTTTGACATAACTTCAGACCACACCAAGTACATAAAAAAACAGCATGGCCTGCCCTATGGCATTTAAATGTATCAGTTTCTGACTCTGAGAAAGTAGGAAAAATGGTAAAATTATGTCTGTGAAGTATCTTTTTAACCGAATCGCAGACATAGAGGCTGTTCAAAATGATCTCCTTTTAATAACTTCTGTATTTTTTAAAAGCATAAACAGATATTCAATATTCACAGATTTGAATGGCTAATCATTTATGTTAGGTATAATTTAACTAATCAATTAAGATTTGTTGTTGGTTGTCTTTACTCCTCTGCAGGTAGTGGATAAGGAGATGTTTCTTGCAGGTTTCGATCTCAATGAGGACTCCACAGCATCAAGTTCTGATCTGTTTAATGCCACACTGGGCACTAACCTCACAGCTGGGGAACTTCACACTGTGGAGCTCATGGGTGTGCAATGTGGGAAGGATTGTTACTCCATCAGCATCGCCACTGCCCTTACATTCCTAGCTGGCATCTATCAGGTAAAGAAAGTCCCAATCTCTACTGTATGAGATAAACCACTGCTCTGAATTAGAGGCACCCAACTAGTTTTTGACCACTGGCAGTACTATGGAGCAATGTTGTAGTAGTAACCAGGTTATGCAAACCCAACAGTACCATTACTCCACCTTACTCCTCTCCCTCTTCCTCTCCTTCTCCCGATCCTCTCACCAGGTCATGATGGCTGTGTTTCGGCTAGGCTTCGTCTCTGTATACCTTTCAAGTCCTATGTTGGATGGTTTTGCCACTGGAGCCTCTTTCACCATCCTGACCGTGCAGGCAAAATACCTGTTGGGTCTTAAGATTGCCCGTCACCAGGGCTACGGCACAGTTGCTGTAACCTGGATCAACATCTTCACCAACATTCATAAGACGAACCTGTGTGACCTCATCACTAGTGCCATCTGTATCTCTGTATTGGGTAAAGACCTTTGTTCCCCATCAGATTCTCAGTCACCATTATAATCTGCCCAGCAACACCATGAGTTTTTTCATGATGTCCAGTATTTTTTCTAAAATTCTTCAAGTACTGAATATTTGATTTAATGTCACTTAGTAGTAGTAGTATGGTCTTGAATACTGGCTGAATTACATTTTAAACATAAGTTGACATTATGATTTTTTAAATATATGTTAGTGGCAGGGAAAGAGATCCAGGAGCGCTACAAGAATCGTCTAAAGATCCCTCTGCCAACTGAGCTGATAGTAGTGGCAGGAGCGACACTGGCCAGCCATTTTGGGGAGCTGAACAGCCGTTACAGCTCCAGTGTTTCCGGTCACATCCCAACAGGGTTCATCCCTCCTCAGGTGCCAAACCTTGGTCTGATGTCACGATTGGCATTGGATGCCATTCCTCTGGCTGTCATTAGGTAATGTACAACAAAAGTTGTTTGTTTGGCATCAACACGTGTGTCTTATCTGGACTGCGATTTATACCTGGATTACCACCTGGCAGTGACATGTGCCGTCACTGTCCAGATAGAGATCTATTTGCACTGTCTCTTAAAAACACATAGAGTATAGTTAATTTAAATGGGAGTAACTCTTCAAGTAGGATTTGTGGATTTGAAAGACAACAACTGAGTTTTAGCTACTTACTTACTACTTACTATTGTAACTTAATAAAAACAAAGATAAATGTATGTTTGCAGGACATGGAGGACATTCTCTTATGAGCCTCATTGGTAAACAAAATTTCATTTTGTCTTGTAGTTTTGCCTTCACTGTATCGCTGTCCGAGATGTTTGCGAAGAAAAATGGCTACACTGTTCGTCCTAACCAGGAGATGTTGGCCATTGGCTTCTGTAACATCATCCCCTCCTTCTTCCACTGTTTCACTACCAGTGCAGCACTGGCAAAAACCATGGTGAAGGACTCAACGGGCTGTCAGACACAGGTGAAGTTCATACTTTTGAAAATGGTCAAACATTTTCCAATGTCCAATCATTTTCTTTATTTTGAGGCGTCAGACAGATAACTTTCTTTAAAGGATCAGTATTGATTGATCTGCATTGATTTAATGCAAATGGTTTCACTGAGGTTTCTTCTGGGGCCATGTGCACAACATATGTACAACAACTTTGTGGAAGGTGTTCAAGGTCAACATCTTTTCTTTTGTCTCTGTCTCTCCATTCCTCTGTTAATCATCAGGTATCCAGTTTGATCAGCGCACTGGTTGTTCTTCTCGTCCTCCTCTTCTTCGCACCTTTCTTCTACGATCTCCAGAAGTGTGTTCTTGCCTGTATCATCATTGTCAGTCTTCGGGGAGCACTCAGAAAGTTCAAGGATGTCCCAGCTAAGTGGCGTGCCAGTCGTAATGATGCCATCGTGTGGCTCGTCACCATGTCAGCTACAGCCCTCATCAGTGTGGAGTTGGGTCTCCTAATCGGAATAGTTTTTTCGATGACCTGTGTTATCTTTAAGACTCAGAACCCTAAGGTGAGTAATGGACGTAAAGCTGACAATTGTTGTTGAAATGACAAAAATTCCTGAACATGAAAATGTTTGAAAATTGATTTTGGATTTTATTGACCAGAAGCAGATTTCAAGCATCTATTGGAAGACAAATATTGATCTACGGTAACCTCACCAAACCTAATTTGATTTCAGGTTTCTCTCCTGGGCCGGGCCGATGACACTGATCTTTATGAGGACATGGACGAGTACAAAAATCTCATCCCGCCACCTCGAGTTCAGGTCTTCCGCTTCCAGGCTCCTTTGTATTATGCCAACAAGGACTCGTTCCTAAAATCCCTCTACAAAGCTGTCGGAGTTGAACCTTTCTTGGAGATGACCATTAGGAGAAAGGCAGAAAAGAAGGCCAAAGATATGTCCTTGAAACAGGCCAAGGCAAATGGGGATAAGAACAATGGTGAGGTCATTATTGGCCTCGTCCAAAGAGAACTTGATTTTCACACAATAGTTTTAGACTGCTCTGCCATACCCTTCATAGACTCGACAGGCATGGCTGCATTTAAAGGGCTGGTTAAGGAATATAAAGAGATCGGGGTGAGTGTGCTCCTTGCCAACTGCAACACCTCAGTCATTGATATTCTGCAGAAGGGACAGTTCTTTGGGAAGAACGACAAAGACATGAGCAGTCTGCTGTTTCATACAGTTCATGCTGCGGTTCTCCATGCAAACAGTACATTTGCAGCAGCAGAAACTAAGTTAGAAGTGGTGTAGAGCAGCTGTAAGAAGAAGCGAACGGAGAAAATGCTCTGGTGTCTTACATTTCTCCTCCTTTCTTCAGTCAATCTAAAAGTGAATTTAGTTGTGAAATGAATTTAGGTAGCTTTGCAGTTGCCTTTTAGGAATTTTTGTCCAAGAAGACATTGAGGTACCAGGGGGTACAAGAAATATCCAATTAGGAAGAGTATTCATATAAACCTCTGGCGCCGCAACAACAACACATAAAACCTGATCCACCTAACAAGCACACTTTAAAACAATTTTATTTAAATGCAATTTCATGCAAACATCCTTTAGTTTCTGGTGCAGACACTGATTACCTTGTCAGGCAGGGGTATAGGAGGCACACAGGCTAACAACAGAGCTGGCAAGGATCGGAAACAGGCAGTCAGGAGGTGGAGGTGACATGCAGCCATGCCACCCCTTGCTTGCTCCTGCACGCCTTCTAACAGCGCATAACAGTAATAAAACTCTGCATCATCAGCAAACGAGACTATGCCTGTCCTGTCATTAACAGGGTTACATCAAGTCTGTGGTTTCAGCCATCTGTAGTAGACAGAGTAGACAGTAGTTGTCGATCTCACAGAAATCACAATGTGCGTCATGAGAAGCAGCATCACATAGATACGTACTTACTCCCCACATTAGAATAATAAGAACGAAGTTGAAAGTCAGCTAAACTGGCCTTTAGATAAAAGTAAAAGGAAGGTAAGGTAAAGATAAAGTCAATCAATTAATTCACTGATAAGGAAATTATATTTTGCAGATGACAAATGGCATCAAATTTTAGATTTTCCCACTTGAAGTGTGGAAGGGAAATAGAAAAATTACATTTAATCTATTTTGAATCACTGAATGTGTGTGTCTGAAGACTTTTCGGGGACCACCCGTGATCCATAGCAGTGATGGCATAAGTGAAGAATGACTTCTAATAAACATAAACACAGCAAGCACTTATGTTACATTTAATCGACACACGCTTGCTACTTTAGTCCTTTATTTTGCTCTTGTTGTTTTAAGACTGCTAGTTAGGGTTGCTCATACACACGGGTGTCACTGCAAAGCTGATTTAACTTCTTATATTGCTTCAAGCCTTTGGTCAAAGTCCACGATGGCTCAAACCCAGAAGTCCAGAGTTCAGATAAGGAGAATTAGCCACTATCAGCAGTATTTCTTGAGGTCAACTATTACTAACTGTGGACCTAAAAAATATTTTTAAAAGCCCAGTTAATCTATTCCTGACTGTAAGATGAAGCCTTCATTCTTGGTGGAAATTATCTTTACATGTCTCATAAGGACTGAGTGCTTTTCAGGCTCTGTCTCATACAGAGACAGCTTTGCCTTCATATACACCCTGTTCCCTGGTCAGTCACCGGGAAGTTATACAATCTGTTCTTGTAAAAATGGATCCTCCTCTCAGGCGCTAAAAGCTAGTCATCATATGGTGCTTCTGAAAATGATATCTTTCTCAGAAAACTGATGGCAGCAGCTGATGCCACATTATTTGTCAAACTCCTTCACTGCCACTGGTTGTTTAATCAAATGTTTTGTGTTGTAACATAAGAGCAGTAGCATCTGTAAAATCACCGCTTTTACTTTTTAATTTTGATGTTTGTACCTTCATATTCCTGTCAGAAAGACAAGTGAACTGGCATTGGATTAAGATGTAGACATTCTTGTTTGTAAATTGAGAAATCATTTTGTATTTTCATATACTTATTTTGTCGTGTTGCCATGTATTAATTTAACTCAAATCATGACATCTTGTCTTGGGGGGAACTTTTCAATTTCATTTTTTTAGTGTTGACATTCAACACTCATATATAAACACTGCCTTAATGTTCAATACTTGAATTAAACTGACATGTTTTTAATGAAGAGCTTGTGTGTGAAGTTATTGCCGTTAGTAACAGATGTCAAGGGCATATCTATTCATGACAAAGCCGCACTAATCAATATTTTTAGATTTGCAATGGATCAAATGATTGTGTGTAATATGATAGTGGACCCTCATATTGAGGAGCCGAAATAAAATTCTTTTGTCTTTTAGCTCACTGTTTTGGTTTTAAGGCTTGCAACTTTAATTTAGTAATTCCAAATAACACCTGAAGTGTGGTTACAGCAGACCCCAATGTAAACAGTGACATCAAGTGCAGTAACTTATTAAGTTACTAAGTTACTATTACTAAATCTGTAAAATTAAAAGTCTGTCACATTAAAGTTTGATAAACTTAGATAGAGAAAGCAGTTTTGTGTTTTTCCAAAATGAGCAGTGTAGACAACACTTTGCTGCTGTGTCAGGCTCCACATAACTATCCATTAGTCCCTGAGGTAATATACTCATGGCTATTATTTGTTAACATAATTATCATACTTGTAACACTTACGGTATGTCTTCTTATTCTGAATGACAGCTACAATCTGCTGCAGCATCTTATGTGAAACAGAAAAACAGAAAGACAGACACACACATACACACATGTAATTACCAAGACAACCATATTATTCAGGAACATTTTAATCTTTTACTCATTACCTGTAAACATGCCAAGGACATGCTGCCTGTCTGCACCAAGACTGTCAATGATTAAATAAGTAATACATTAAATACATGTATGAAAATGAAAAGTCATGCATGCATCACAACCACATAATCTGTGGCTCATTTCATTACTGCAAGGGAATTGAAAGAAACAGTGTGAGACTGTTCACATGACAAAAACTTTAGTTTACAAGTCACTTGAATTTATTTGAAGCATGGCAGTTCCTTTTTTTTTCTTTGTTCTGAATTTTTTTTTTTAAACGCAGTGAAAAACGGCAAACTTGCAAGCTCAGGATGGATTTCCGCCATTACTGCATCAGACACCTTTTGCACAAATATTCATTAGTGGATGAAGTGATTTGGCGATATATCATTTCCCCCTTTTTTTTTTCTTTTGCAGAGACTTTTTTAGACAGAGGAGGGTTTACAGTGTAGCTGACTGATGCTATGACCATGTGATTTGACCATATGCTGAATCAGTCTCCGTGTTTATCAAGCATGTCAAATTGCTAACTCAAGTCAATCACATGATGCGTGAACAGAAAACCTCTGTAGAAGACAGTGGATGATTTTGTCACAGGGGGTAAAAAATCTGATTCCTGTTTTGTGGAGACAGAGAAAAAGGTAAATAGTTTGGTGTGGCAAAAATCAGAAAACGTTCATCCACATTTTTTACTGAACCCTTTACTGTGGATGGTGAACTTGCATAAATACTGCCCTCTGTTGTTCAATAAAATGAACAGCAACCAGTTACAGTTTTCTCACTTTATTTTACAATATGCATATAAATTCTAATACAAACAAACCATGTTTGTAATTTTACTGATTTTTTTTGTATATAAAAAAAATTAAAAATCTATTTAAAAAAAGAAATGGGAAAAATTCCATAAAATTTTGTTTTTACAGTGTACAGCCAACAGAAAGTGGTCAATTTTTATTTGAATGTGAAATTGTTCTGTTTTTTTTTTATTTTGCCATTTTCTGCCATTTTCATACTCATCCTGACTTTCAGCCAAAAGTCACCATAAAACTTTAACTGTAAACTGGGTGTATGTGGTCAAATCTGCCCCAAACTCCACATTTGCTAAGAGTCCGTGCAGTCACAATAAACCACGGTGCCTACTGTGAACAGGACTTTATTGTCAACCTCTCCAGCAGCAAAAGATGATGTACCAACCATAACAGAGTTGGTGTGGAACTTGAAGCCTACAATATGTAGTGGTGGCAAGTGATATTCTGTCTTTACAGTATAGTACTTTAGTAGATTCACTGTAAATACATCCAGTAAAACACACACACACACACACACACACACACACAAGATGCCTCACCCACTCTTGGCGATCAAGCCAATAGGAAAGAGTATGACGGTGGGCAAAGGGCTTATTTATCCAACTCTTATCGCCACATTTATCCAGCAGAGATCACACACACATCGTATGCTGTGCGACTACTCAGACGACATCAGAGAGAGAAAGAAACAGACTGGCAGAGAACAAGAAATTAAGGCAGTCAACACAGAGCTGATTTAAATACTTCACGTCAGAGACTTGACCGTGGTCCTGTTTGATCCCCTGGCAGTGACACTGCAGGTGTGTATGCACATTACTGACTGGAAGTGCGCGTTCTTATCATTTAAATTTAGACGTCCAAGAAAAGACCATTAATGCTTTCGAAGTTTGTTTTTATTTGACCTGGAAAAAAAAGTATAGTTATAATGTGACTTAAGATTGATTATTAAACCTGCAGTCTACTTAACATTTTATGTATCTAAAATCATTCAAGAGGCTGTATTTGCTAATTTTCAGGGTCATAAATTTATTTTGAGGTCTACTATAATAACTTTACATCCTGTAACTGTTGCAGCATATCTATTCTATATATTCATCTTATCTATCCATACACTATCTCTTTCAACCATGCAAAGTCAAAATAAATATGTTAGTTTGTCAGAGTAAAGGAGAAAGTGTTTTTAACTACCCAGCTAAATTTGAATGATTAAAAATAATAAGTTGATGAAATTGAAAATGAAATGTCAAAATTGGGCAAAAATGGTCAGTGTTCTCAGCTCCAGGACTGTGGGGGTGTGTCAGCGCTGAAGGCTTTTATACCGTTGCGCTGGGGGGGCGGAGGTGC
Organism: Nibea coibor; assembly: GCA_023373845.1. Taxonomy (NCBI): domain Eukaryota; kingdom Metazoa; phylum Chordata; class Actinopteri; family Sciaenidae; genus Nibea; species Nibea coibor. The sequence continues at coordinate 8,522,041 of CM041720.1, read as the reverse complement.
TCATGTGGTTTTGTTTCAGGACTGCCCAAAAATGCTGGACTGAAAACCGGTGAAAAACCTGTTTGAACCTCTAACTTTGTCATTCAGTCAAGTCTTTTCAAATGTCTTCAGCAGGTATTTTCCAACATATCTATTGCGTTTTGAAAGAAAACATGGGATTGCCTTTATACAGACTCAAACCTTTTTTGTCCACCAGCCAGGTAGCTGGTCAATGTTCACCATGACCAGCCACATAATAGATTACTATTGTTTTATGGCTTGTGAGTGACACAAATCCACCAGACACAGACACCTTTGTTTGCCTTGCCTTTGCATATATATATATATATATATATATATATATATATATATATATATAGAGAGAGAGAGAGAGAGAGAGAGAGAGAGAGAGAGAGAGGAGCACAGCTGACCACATTATCCCCTTCCTCTAGCACTATCTTGCTGCCTCCTCTTCCATCCTGAGGCCATGGAGGAGGTCACCAATTTCACAGAGACACTGACCCCACCACCTCTTCTAGAACGGAGGGTCCGCCATCAACAGCCCATTGTTTCAGTTCTTAAATCCAAGCTGAGGCAGGGTATGACCTGCTCTGTGCCCAGAGTCCGATCCACTGTGACCGGTTTCTTCCCTGTGGTGCGCTGGCTGCCTAAATACAAGTTCAGAGAGTACATCTGGGGTGATGTGATGTCGGGACTGATCGTTGGAATCATCGTGGTACCACAGGCCATTGCCGCTTGTCTCCTGGCGGGAGTGGAGCCCATCTATGGTTTATACACCTCATTTTACTCTAACATCATCTACTTCCTCATGGGGACGTCCAGACATATCTCTGTGGCAATCTTTAGCCTTATGTGCTTCATGATTGGGCAGGTAATGTATTAAACGTAGCAAACTTACTCTTAAGGACACACACAAAAACACAATAGTTCCTAAATTGAGGTGATTATACAATAATAAAAACATACTTTTGAATATTATATTCTAACCATGCCATATTCCGCCTAGAAATCTCAGACATTTTAGATCTGCTGCTGGTGGCCTTTACTCCTCTGCAGGTAGTGGATAAGGAGATGTTGCTTGCAGGTTTTGACCTCAGTGAGGGCTCTACAGCATCTGGCCCTGATGTGTTTAATGCCACACTGGGCACTAACCTCACAGCTGGGAAACCTCACACTGTGGAGCTCATGGGTGTGCAGTGTGGGAAGGATTGTTACTCCATCAGCATCGCCACTGCCCTTACATTCCTAGCTGGCATCTATCAGGTAAAGAAACAGTTGTGTTCTGACCTTAAAGTCCCAATCTCTACTGTATGAGATAAATCTCTTCATAGCTTGAAGGCACCGTGTGCAGTTTTTGACCACTATTGGCACTATAGAGCAATGTTTTTAAGGGCCGTATCTAGCGCTGTGCAATCCACATTTACATTCTCTTTTGCATCCATCTTCTGCCTCTCCTGATCTCCTTCCCAGGTCATGCTGGCCATGTTTCGTGTAGGCTTTGTCTCTGTATACCTATCAACTTCTATACTAGATGGTTTTGCCACTGGAGCCTCTTTCACCCTTCTGACCATGCAAACTAAATTCCTATTGGGTCTAAAGATTCCCAGTCACCAGGGCTACGGCACAGTTGTCATCACCTGGATCAACATCTTTACCAACATTCATAAAACCAACCTGTGTGACGTCATTACTAGTGCCATCTGTATGTCTGTATTAGGTAAAGACCTTTTTATCCATCCATCGGATCCTCTGTTACCTTATAATCTGTCTCTCTTAAAAATGATACTACACTTCCCAGAATATCATGGAGGAGTTTTTTTATGTTACATTTTTTCATAATATCTAATATTCATTATGATTTTAATACTAGAGATTTGCTTTGATGACACTGGTGTAGTAACAGTCTTGAGTACTGACTGAATTCAAATTATTATACTATGAATTTTTTGATTATAGTGGCAGTGAAAGAGATCCAGGAGCGCTACAAGAATCGTCTAAAGATCCCTCTGCCAACTGAGATGATAGTAGTGGTAGGAGCCACACTGGTCAGCCATTTTGGGGAGCTGAACAGCCGTTACAGCTCCAGTATATCTGGTCACATCCCAACAGGGTTCATCCCTCCTCAGGTGCCAAACTTTGGTCTGATGTCACGGGTGGCATTGGATGCCATTCCTCTGGCTGTCATTAGGTAACTTTTTAAAACAACAGAAGTAAACATGCTCATATGACATGACATTAACATGTTGATCTGCTTACTGTCTGGCCCCAAAACACTGTTTATAATAGTAATGGTATAGGAACATTTACAATTATGATACAATTTCCTTAAATGCATGTTTATACAAGATCTAAAAGCGTCTTTATGTGTTTTTTAATGAGGGAAAATATTCATTTATTGTCTGATCTGGTAAACAAAATGTCATTTCATCTTGTAGTTTTGCCTTCACTTTGTCACTGTCTGAGATGTTTGCGAAGAAAAATGGCTACACGATTCGTCCTAATCAGGAGATTCTGGCCATCGGCTTCTGTAACATCATCCCCTCCTTCTTCCACTGTTTCATCACCAGTGGAGCAATAGGAAAAACCCTGGTGAAGGACTCAGCAGGCTGTCAGACACAGGTGAAATTCATACTTTTTTGTTGTTTTTTTAAAAAATTATTATTGACTGATATTGGTTCAATATTTTTTCTTTGTTTTCAGAAGTTGATGCCAAGTTCTTGCTTTCCTTCATGAAGAAATACCTTCTAGGAACATCACTGAAGTCTATACCGAGGCCATGCATAGAGCCCTGGCATTCAGTGTAGTAAAACATATATTAGGTATTTACGATAAAGTTCTCTTTGTCTGCTTCTGCATTAGGTGTCAAGTTTGATGACCGCCCTGGTCGTTCTCCTCGTCCTCCTTTTCTTTGCACCTTTCTTCTACCATCTCCAGAAGTGTGTCCTTGCCAGTATCACCATTATCAGCCTTCAGGGAGCCCTGAGACAGTTCAAAGACTTCCCCGCTAAGTGGCGTGCCAGCCGGAATGATGCCATTGTGTGGCTCGTCACCATGTCAGCTACAGCCCTCATCAGTGTGGCGATGGGCCTGTTGGTTGGAATAGTTTTTTCCATGATCTGTGTTATCTTTAAGACCCAGAACCCTAAAGTGAGTAATGGAGCTCTAGTCTAAAATGGTTTTTGAAAGTTGATGCAAATGAAAAAAGAAATTTCAAAAAGCTTCATGTTCAGCTTCATGAGTGTGAATATGTTTTAAAATGAATAATTAAAATTTATTTTGGATTTTGTTGACCAGAAACGAGAGATCAAATATCCAGTGGAAGACAAGACAAATATTAGTAATCTTATCTAATCTGATGTCTGATTTCAGGTTTCTCTCCTGGGCCGGGCCAATGACACTGATCTTTATGAGGACATGGACGAGTACAAAAATCTTATCCCGCCACCTCGAGTTCAGGTCTTCCGCTTCCAGGCTCCTTTGTATTATGCCAACAAGGACTCGTTCCTAAAATCCCTCTACAAAGCTGTCGGAGTTGAACCTTTCTTGGAGATGACCATTAGGAGAAAGGCAGAAAAGAAGGCCAAAGATATGTCCTTGAAACAGGCCAAGGCAAATGGGGATAAGAACAATGGTGAGGTCATTATTGGCCTCGTCCAAAGAGAACTTGATTTTCACACAATAGTTTTAGACTGCTCTGCCATACCCTTCATAGACTCGACAGGCATGGCTGCATTTGAAGGGCTGGTTAAGGAATATAAAGAGATCGGTGTGAGCGTACTCTTCGCCAGCTGCAACACCTCAGTCATTGATACTCTGCAGAAGGGACAGTTCTTAGGGAAGAATGATAAGGACATGAGCAATCTGCTGTTTCATACAGTTCATGCTGCAGTTCTTCATGCAAACAGTACATTTACAGCAGCAGAAACTAAGTTAGAAGACGGTTGGTGTAGAGAAACTGTAAGAAGAAGGGAATAGAGAAAATGTTTGTGGTGTGTTCCATTTGTTCTCTATTCTTTATCAAACCTAAAAGTGAATTTAGGTATGCTATCAGCTAATACTTAATTGGGTATCTCTGAGCAGGCCTTTAGAAGGCTAAGTCCAAGAACTTACTTACAGTCTCATCATATTTTTTTCTTAATAAGATAAAAATGCAAAGTTTTATTTCCTGCATCAAAATGTTAAATTCATTTAGCATATTTGTAGTCCAAGACAGTTGGGCTTGTGTTTCCATGGTAGGATTGATGTGCTTATAGACATATTGGCTCAAATGACTCCAAGGAGAGCCAGATCTGTTAAGTGATTGAAAGGATCCAAGTTTAGGGATCGGGGCTGCAGCTGTGGTTAACAGCGGTTCCAAAATTCTGAGGTTAGCCTGGTGTGACAACCTGTGGTGGAGGCTTTTGACAGTGAAGTGACTACAGTGTTCACATAAGTATGCTGAATCTAGTGCATCCTGTTGCATGCTGCGCTCCAAGACACGCTTTCAGGTCTTTCTGCTAGCATGGGCTTACATAACAGTATAGCCGGCATGCTATCAGCCAATAGCATGCTTATGCCACGCCATGGTGAGCGAGTTTTGGAAAACTTTAGCCGAAATAGAAATCAGCAAGCAGACTGCTAGTGTGGGGGCTAGCTAGTCACTAGTCACTAGCTAGTCAGGCTAGGCTAAGTGCTTGGTGTTACTTATTGTAATTGCATGATGCTCCAGATGACAATGTTACAGTCACAAACTGGTTTACTGGTTTTTCCTTCCCCCTTACTCTCTATTCCTCAACATCTTTTAACCAACAGACCAGTTTGCCCTGGTTTTATAACTTATACTTTGCATGTAGATTTAACACTGTCTTGTACACTGTCTCCTCAGTCTTCTCTCTCACTCTTTACCTTTTTTTTCCTGTAAAGACTTGTGTAACTTTTGTATTTAAAAGTGCTTTAATACTAAGATGCTGTGACTGACACTACCAAATAATTCTATATTCATTGTTATTATTATTATTATTGTATGTGTATATGTATAGCTGTTGTGTTTCCAGCATATCTATCTTTATTTTACCTGAATAAACTCGAGACATTTTAGCTATCTTATATAATGAATAATAAATGTTGAAATGCTATCAATGATGGACCTCAGTAAACATATTGAAACTAAACACATAAACATAAACAATATGGACAAATAAAAAACAAATAGTAATTATATGTAGGCATGGAATTCCAATTAAATTCAAATTTATTTATAAAGTGCCAAATCATAAATCATCATCATCATTTTCATATTGAGCAGGTCTAGACCATACTCTTTCTAAAATCATTTACAGAGACCCAACAATTTCCACCATGAGCAAGCACTTTACAGGGCGAGGAAAAACTCCCTTTTAACAGGAAGAAAAAACCTCGAGCAGAACGGGGCCCAGGGTGGACGGCCATCTGCCACGACCGATTGGGGGATACCTGCAGGGGGAAGACACAAAGAGCTAAAACTTACCACAAACTAAAACTTTACTAAAGAGCTAAAACCTATAACAACTTATCACAAACTAGGAAGTTACTAAATAAATAAAACTTATCACAACTTATCACAAACTAAGAAGTTACTAAATAATTCAAACTTATCACAACTTATCACAAACTAAAGTTACTAAATAATTCAAACTTATCACAAACTAAGAAGTTACTAAATAATTAGAACTTATCACAAACTAAGAAGTTACTAAATAATTAGAACTTATCACAAACTAAGAAGTTACTAAATAATTAAAACTTATCACAAACTAAGAAGTTACTAAATAATTACAACTTATCACAACTTATCACAAACTAAGAAGTTACTAAATAATTAAAACTTATCACAAACTAAGAAGTTACTAAATAATTACAACTTATCACAAACTAAGAAGTTACTAAATAATTAAAACTTATCACAAACTAAGAAGTTACTAAATAATTAAAACTTATCACAAACTAAAAAGTTACTAAATAATTAAAACTTATCACAAACTAAGAAGTTACTAAATAATTAAAACTTATCACAACTTATCACAAACTAAGAAGTCACTAACTAGGTTCAAACTTATCATAAACTATATGTGTAAGTGTGTGTGTGTATGTGTGGGTATGTTTGAGTGAACAACCCATGAGTCTCACATCTCTGGGTTGTAAGGGGAGTCTGTAATCCACCCCATAAACATCTCCACCACTGCACTAAACTGAGTGGGTGAGAGACCCACAGGCTCCATGTGCCGCTGCCCTTCCTCACTGGCCCTTACCTGACCAGAGAGGGAGGGCTGCGGAACAGAAGAGACCTGTGGGCCAGAAAAGGATACAGAGGAGGAGGAGGGCGGGCTGGAGCTCCGGGGGGCAGCATCCAGGCGGGGTCTTCTCCGCGGACGCTCCTCCAGGGAGAGGGGCTCCTGCTCCCTGCGTCTCCTCCTGCCTCGACGAGCCTGTTAGAGAGATGGACAGAGGTGGTAGGTAAAAGACCAGGTCTACTACAAAATGCTACCATGAAAAGATACGCTGACACTGGTTAGAAGAATTAGCAGCTGTCCCACAATTACTGAATTAACAAATCACTGCCACCTTGTGGACATTCAAGATCTGCAGGGTCTCCCACAGTGTGCTTACAGAGGTGGTGGGCCACCTCATCTGAATCAAAGAGCACCACTGTTACCTTATCCTGAGCTAAAACATGAAGCTTTGTGGAGACAGATTTCACACAGACATCACACGGCACATACTCTATGTGTGGCTGTCGTTTAGGCCATCAAAGACCAACTCAACTGATCATGAGATGTGTCAGGTTCAGAGTGTCTTTGTCACCTCAACCAAACAATTTCCTGGTGAACCTGCTAGAGCCCAATCTGCAGGCCTTTGCCTGTCTATTATCTAATATCTCCACTGACTTCCACAGTAAAACTTTGCCTGATACCAGGTGATTATACACTAATAATGACATAGGTTGTATAATATAGTCCATTTCTACCATAGTCTGTCAATAGAGACCCCAAAATCTGACACACAGGACCTTTAAATAAACTGAACAAACAACTGAAGCAGCAAACAATCTGAATCTCTAAAGTGACAAATTCCTTCAACAAACAACTGGATGATTACAACAGTCACACTGTCTGAATCTTGGGCAAAAGAAGTCCACATTTTGATTTTGAGGAAATAATTAACTATTAAATGTTACAAATATCACACGTGTTACCTGGCGGGTGCCGGGCTCTCTCCTCCTGAAGTCGTGGTCCCACAGGGCAGCAGGCACACCACGCTGCTGTAATGATGAACACACAGTTTAAGAATGGACTCTACTCAGTTCAACACAACTTTATTTAACTAGACACACAATACACGTGTTAGTCCCTCCAGCCTGCTGAGCTCACTCAATGTAAATGTCAGTTTTGTGTTCAAAATGTGATGACTGCGGGCCACATCCAGGCATGACTGTGCAATATGCAACCAGCTGTTTCATTGTCTCAAAGGAGTTTATACAAACACTGTGATCATCTGCAGTCAGGGTCACTTCTGTTTTCAGATTTCAGTTAAATGAACATATGAAGGATTAGGTTGTAAAAAAAAAAAAAATCTGATGGACAGTTTCTGTATCATGTTTTCAGACACATTATAAATGTCAGCACACCATAAACCCTGTGAACAACAACTTTTGACTCAGCAGCTAAATTTATGACAATGTAACATGACTTGAATTATTATCTACACACTGTACAGGCGACATATACAGATACAGACAGAGCGAAACTTCATTTAAAAAAAAAACAAAAAAATAACAATTTGAAGTCATTTCGCTGACTGATATCTTCTACACCAATGATGACCCCTAATTATTAAAAACAGTTTGTCAGGTCGCCATCGTGTCATAGTCGGTACTTGTTCTAGAAAAATCTCTTTTTCCAGTGTTTCACATTTTGAGCGATAAAATATTCATGAATGAAAAAAAAAATATCCCAAACATTCGAATAAATAAATAGCCTAAATAAAATAAAATAAAATAAAGTGAATTTCGAGTATATTAAGAGCATATCAGTCATTAAAATAGCAAGGATTCAATACGGTTCTGCATTAAGTGTTTTTGTTTAGGTTATCACGCTCAAACTCGATATTAACAATCAAATATCAGATTAATTTGCACAAAATTACAAAATGGCGATTCAGTCTTAGCAGTGAAATACATTTAAAAAAACATGGTTTTAAAAATGAGAGAATCTCACATCTTCCATGATAAATGTCCTTTTATCAGTGACAGGAGCTCTTGAGCAGTGCTTCAGGGGCTGATAAGTCGCTGGTTGGAGTCTTTTTCTCGCAGAAATCGCAGAGCAAAAGCCGAGAGTCGTACAGAGTCGTACTTGTCTGAGCGAAAGAAAGTTTTCTATGTTTGAACGATGCGCGTGTACAAATGACGCACCTGGAGACAAAACATAGCAACCATACAGTCCTCACCTGGAGACGTTCCATCCAATCAAAATGACGGAGTCCACGCTGAGAGGTCCAGAGACGCTATTACGATGTTATTACTTTTGATTAGTATATAGTTTTTATTAGCGTACAGTGTGATATCATTTTGAAATTATGCATTTCTGTATTTATAATTTATGATCAATTAAATTATTTTTCATATACATCATGATGACGGGAGACTGGCTGCATGAAGACAAACACATGATGCCTTTCTTCTTTTCTCAAGACTCAACAACATTTTATTTTCCAGCATTCTTTATTCATTCAAAACGTTTAAAAAATATATTTTCACATAGGCACTGAAATAAATATCATACAGGTCAGTGCCAGTTCTTTATCATACAAATGATATTCAAGAAAAACCCAGACACAGGATAAAACAATCATGAGTTCATTCAAAAAACAGATCAGGCAGTTCATGATGATGAGGGTCGTGTTAAAAAACAAAAACACTATCAAGAAGGCTAAATAAAGTCAGCACCTGTACCGTGCCCGCAACTAAAAGTTGTTACATTACTACAGAGACAAAAGCACACGTGGCCTTGTGGTGTAACAGCAGAGATTGTTTCTTTTCTGATGAATCTTTCTTGACCAAAAACAGTGTAACAGTAAGTGTGAATTCAGTAGAAATACTCAAAGATAATAAGGCAAATGAAGACGAAATCATATGACGTGAAACAAAAACACAAAACAAAACACGCAAGATTGAAATATGTAGCCGACCCAAAGACCACTGTGGAAAACTTACAGCTTACCTGTAAAACTTCACACTGGCCTTATTTAAACAACAGCATCAAGCTGACAATAACGACGATGAAGACCAAGCCACTGTGACAGTAGAGGTGACATGATAACCACTGCCATTCACGACCCCTATGGCTGATACGGTCAAGTGCTACGTCTTACCGAAATGTCAGCAAAACTGTGATTTCGTTGTCTTTATCGTACAACTCGTGCTATCGTTCAAGGGTCAGTACATCCAAACTGCCAAAAACAAAATTCAAGTTTTTGTACCACCTTCCAAAAAAGACAGCCAGCAGTTTTGGATGAATAACTCCTGTATAAAGAGAGCACTGTTGATATGGCCTCGTTCGAAGTGACTCGTACTACCTCTTTTCCACGAGCGAAAGTCAAAATGGGCAAGTTAAGAGACGTAATCAACAAAGAAGAACCCAAAAGTATGCAACATGATGTCAGCAGACTGACAAGTCAGGCTTCTGTCATCGCTTCTTGTCTTGTGATGATCCGTCCTGTTCATTGACATGTTTAAACCAAGTAATAATTAAAGCAACAGGTATGATTGTGTAACATTTTGATTAACTATTGCTCTGGATTTTGGACATCTGTCAGCTTTGGCCACCGTAAAGCTTTGTTTTGTTTTTGAATCGGCTTATTTGTTCCAGAGAAGAATACAGTGCAGACTAAAGAAGAAGACACAACAAGAAAACGATGTAACGCAGCCTGATGTTCCCACATTTTGTACAGTTCTTAGATCTTGTAGATCGATCATTGATTGACCTTTAAATATTTGTTTGAAAGCTTAAAATACTCCAGGCGTTGAGACATTTCTCCCAAGACATCTCATACAGTCTAATCATGTAGGAACTCAAAACAAAATCAGACGCTGAAAAGTAATTGTTCACGCAGGCTAAATTATGTTTGAGTCAAAAGAATCCTGATAGTTTCTCAAAACTTCTGTACAAAAGAATCTAAACCAACCACGATATAACATGATCAATTAAAAACACCCAACTTCTGTTTCTATAAATAAATCATGCATTGATCCTAACGATTATGGTGCAACATCAAGGATAATTTTCTGTCCATCAGGGGGAATAACTGTGGCGCAGCTACACCTCTGACATCAGTTCAGGGAATTGAAGATTTACAGTAGCTCCTAAATCCTTTCAGCTGCTGTCTATTGTTAATATTACCGTTCACGCTGTGCTTCCACTGCATGGAGACAGGAGACTTAAGAGAAAATACTGGCCTTTAACAGCTGGCCAGGGTACAAGCAGTCAAACAGCGACCGACGGCTCAGTGAAAACTAAAAGCTACCATCAAAGTCATTTTCACATCTTAGCAGCTAACAGTCGGAAGCTGCTGGTAGTTAGTGGTTGAAAAACCTTTAGGCAGCAACTAACTGGTAAGAAGAGGAAAATTAACATAGTGCATTTAACCGATATCTACATACAGTTGTTAGCCTACAACTGATTGGCTCCTCATAACGTTATCTATCAGTTTAACTTAGCTGCTGCTGGTTCGGCTCGGGCACGCCTGGCTGTGCCTGAAGTGCATTATGTGTACAGCTGTCTGATGCCACCAGTAAAACATCACCACCACCAGTATGTGCCACAGTTGGTGACTGGCTCCCAGGTAGTTCAGCTGGCCTAGAGGAGGAGAGGAGGAAACGCTGTGTTACGTGTTATTTTGTTCATTCTCATACAAGAGTGAAAATATATTTCCATCCTTTTCAGCTCATATGAAGGTCTGTGACAGCTGCTGACAAAGATCATGTGATATGATGGAAAGCTTATGATATCTTCTCCTCGCCTCTGAACACTTTGGCCTCAGTTGACTGATCAATTTGTCACATTTGTTAGACGAGGTCTGCAAAAGTTCATGCCTCAGATATGCTGACCTCTAGTGGCGCTACATTAGTTATTACTACAGAGCAGCTTAGTCATAAACCTTGAGCTGTAGTGAATGCTGACAAAACAAAATATAACTAACTGCTGATGTTTCTCCTTGTTCTGTTGGCCAAATGTTTCAGTTGATTTGACACTACAGCTCTCCACTTCCCGATCATACACACACGCACAGACAGAGGAGAAGGACTCACCAGGGAAGTAACGCTCAGGGATCTTGGTAACATAGAACAGGAAGGCAGATGCAGCTATCAGGTACATCACCATAACACGAGGCAGGAACAGCTGCACAAAGACCAACACCGTTTGAATGACCAAACATACGTTCAAGAGCTGAAATTCATGAGAGAAACTTGTTTTAGCTGACCTACACTGAAATCAGTAGTTAGGAGTTAAAATAAAAACAAATCTATGACCGATTCGCCTGTCTTATTCTCTAATTCTGCTGTATTTCCTGACCTGGACAACATCAGAGGTGAATCCTCCATTGAGCCAGACCCAGTGGCACGCAGGAATCACACTGATTCCAGCCACACAGCAGAAGATTGTCATCCGTATCCGTCGCCAGTCGTTGCTGAGGTAACGAGGGTGGACTTGAGCACAGAAGACGGCCAGGATCAGGGACAGCACTGTCAGCAGGTAGACCTGTCGCCAAAACTGCAAGACGGACAGAGAGTGACCGGTTAGATGCAGCGTAATCATAGCCGGAAGCATCAGTATGTCAAAATCAGCAACCTGAGCGCTCGCACTTACAGCATTACAGTAGAAGGCATAGAAGATCCCAGGTACATAACAGCCCAGGATGCCAACAGAGATGCCTGCGTAGTCCAGCGACAGCCAGCGACGGCAAGTCTTCTCTGAACGGTGGCACGAGAACAGATGATACCCCACCGAACACAACATGCACACCTGAGAAGACACACAGAACCATTACAGACACGTCATTGTTGCTTTCTTTGAATAAATCTTTAAATACATATAATTCAACAAAATCCCTCTGCAATTGTAATACAGAAATTAATCACAGGAAATGATGAAATGATTTGTAAGCACAATCCAGATACTCACAACAATGACTTCTGTGGAAAGAGAAAGGAGTTTTTGGAGGAGGGTGGGAGGGTAACATATACTAACATATACTACATGTTATACTTGGGACTCGTCATTTATTCCGAAAAAGTTGCACGACAAGTTTCGAAAGGCGTCGCATCAGCTGCTACACAACCTACAACACAAACTGTGCACGGCTAACACACAAACAGTTAACACGGTCTCTACATTGAACGATTCAGCAGCTGCCCGCGGGGACTCTGAACTACCACTCCGTTTGTAGCTCTATATAAAACAACCTTTACAACAGTTACACCTAAACGCAGCTTACACACCTGGGAAGGTGGAGGTGAACTGATTGCACCTGTGGCAGGAAACGTGAACCTACATCAGTCAGTTTGTTAAAAAGACACTGCAACACAGGACACTGCTTACATGGTCATACAGATATACAGTACAAAGCTAATGAAGATGTTGAGAATAAACTAATGCTTCAGATCAGCAATCCTTCTCCAGAAGATGTTCACACACACACACACACACACTTGCGTCACTCTCACTGTGTCTTACCTGGAAGCAGAACAGTCCTATAGCGTAGATGACATAGTCCTCTCTGTTAGCTCCAGAGGCTGGCAGTACTGAGGAGAGGTCGTTGACCCCCAGAGAGAAGAAGAGCAGGAAGCCGAGAAGGTGGCTCCAGATATTCACCGTCTCATTGGACAGAATGAAGATGCTGCAAAACGGAAGACGTGATGGATACTGTCAAAGTGTACACCCTTACACACACCTACAGTAGCGTGAGGAACATGACAGTAACACAGTGAATACGTCTTGACATGACTCCCACCTCCTCAGGCAGAGTTTGGAGGGCAGGTGAGCCCTGTAGCCGTCCGTGATGTAGGGGTTTTCTTTGAGGAACAGGGGGATTTGTTCGTAGGTGTACAGTCTTATCCTCTGGGGTATCAACACCGGCCAGTGCTGGTAGCTGCCCAGCTCTATGTAGTGGGCAGTCTTCAGCAACTTCTGGGGCATCTTCAGCAGCATCCTGTCCTCAGCTCCTCAGGCACAAGGCAAGCTGGGGGAGGTTAAGGCTGAGTTTAGAGGAAAGAGGAGAAGTGAAATGTGTTAATGTGTGGCACTGACTCAATTTAGCTCATTTTAATTCAGTTCATGCCGGTGAAACTAGTTCCTTCAAGTGACACATTAGAGAGAACAATGCTAACATGTAGCTGCCAGTGTGAATGAACCCTATTTACAGGTAAGCTAGCTCAAACTAACGACTCCTTCATCCTCTCACAAGCATTCATTTACCACAGGCTCGCCATGCCACCGCTATCACCTCCTTCGCTTTGAGATAAAGATGTTTTACAACAGGAAGGGAGACTTCTTCAGACTGTACGTCAAGCCGTTTTGTTGTTGTCAAGCCATGTTAGCGGGCTAAAACTCCGGTGTTAGCTAACGTCAATGCTAACCTTGACAACAGTCATTATTTTAGCCAGCGAGGTAAACTGAGGTTACAAAGCTCACCATTAGTCACAGTCCGACTGTCGATGTCCTCGTCTAGGCAGTTCAGCCATGTCCGAATGCCTATCAAGCTAGCATTTCGTTAAAAACACACATTTTATTAAAAATAGGAACATAAATGTAGTCAGCTACTGGATATCATCAAAGTCTATCTTCTTCTTTTTAATGGTGATAGTAAACAATGATACGGTACGTTGCTGCCACCAACTGGTCAACGAGGAGAACTGCACCTGTGACCATTTATTCCACTTGGAAATCGAATAATATCCTCAACCTTCCTGCAAAATTAGGACAAATTGTGGACAAGTGGACAATTTTCCATGATACAAAAAGGCACAGTAGAGCACACAGTGTGTCTCTTCGCTGAGATGTTCACACTGGTCGAGTGTGAGAAGCCAGTCAATTCAGTTACATCACAGTAATGAATGTTGGAGCAATTTGGTTGCCTGGTGCAATGTTTAAGCAATTTTATGACATGTTGTCATGTTGGGTTTCTCCTGAAACCTGGCTTTGTTCAAGACTAAAAAAAAAAAAAAAAAAAAAAAAAAAAAACTAAACTAAAACTTAAAAAAAACGTATGCAATAACTGGCTATACCATTAAACAAAATGTTTGAACTGATAAAGCTCCAGAAAGAATGGAGAAAAAAGTTCAGATTAAGGCATAAAGTTTTGTTTTTGGTAGTAAAGCTAGTACAGCTTATCATATGATGATATGAAATGGTGATATGGTGAACATAAAACTTCATTAGCTGAGTTATATCCATTATATGGTGGCTGTGTGCAACTGAAGCCTTTAGAGATGCATATGAATTTGTAGTAAATTACTTTGTGCACACGAAAATAGATTAGTACACACTGGGACTTTAAGGATTTGGTACAAAACAATTTGGTTCTATAATTAATTTATCAAATGAATACAGTCCTCTCTATACAAACATTACATGTTCTGTAGTGTCTTTTATTGTGGTGGTTTGATCAGTTCTCTGTAGATATCTCCACCAAAGCTGACATGAAAATCCCACCCTTTCTTTTGGTGACAGTTTAATTACAATGCAGATTATTTACTGACTGTGTAAGTGCTTTTTATTTAATAAGCCTGACTTGTGATCACACCCTGAACAATGTCGTCTGTTCTGGCTTTTCACAGAGGGATTGACTGTGGTCACACAGTGTTCAAACATGCATCAGCAGTGATATGAAGAGACATCATCTCTGCTTTGTTTTTCAACCAAGGTTTTTCAACCAAAGCAGAAGATCAGCTGATCCTTCTTTCCTGACATCAGTCTCTTTAGACAGGAAGATACAGGACCAGTCTTTCTTCTGGTACACAGGTGTCCATCCACCTGCGGCTTCAGCAGGCAGCTATTTAGTCTTTACCTTCAGTTTCCTTATTGTAGCTTAAAGGTATTTTGTCTTTATTAGAAAAGAGAAGAAAGAGCAACAATTGAGGGGACATACACCAAAACTGTTTGTCTTCTAGTCCAACTACTATACCCCAACAAAGCCCAGATCATGTAATCACATTGATTCATGAACTATCTGAGGAGGATCCCTGGCCAGCACGAGTTTAGAGAGATGAGATGCAGCTAGCTGACGCAATGACTTTGGTATGTAATTATTTGAGCTGTTTACTGTCATGACTTCATACGACTTAAAAGTTGAAATTAAACCTACTTGGAAGCAACAAGCAGTTGGAATTCGGAACATTGCATCCCTGCAGACATAATGGAATATATAATTACAACACCATAAAAGAAGATTACATACATAATATAAATATTTGTGACATGATAAAGTGTGTTTCTGAAGACATGGTCATGTTCTGGTGTTGAAGAAACATGCTCGGGGGCATCGGAAAGGCCGGTCCTTTCTCCGGAGTAGGTTTGATTTCATGCAAGGCAGTAAATCACTCTGACATACCAAGGGCGTTAGCCTGTTCTATGCTGCTTTCCATCTGCAATAGATTTACAGGAACATGATGCACTTGATTATACTGAAAAGAAAAGAAAAAGACAGCAGGCACAGTACATTACACAGTACATTGTTGGGAGAGTTATTTATGAGTCAGAGAGAAATGTGTTGTAATAAGCCACTGTTGAATAGTTCATCGACTGAGGGGCAAACTTTTATTAAATCTCAAATCATGGCACCCGCTCAACTGAAATACTCAGAAAAAAGATGGGTTGTTTCATTGGAGGACAATGGCTCCCCTCACTTCTGTTTGAAGTGCAAAATATCTCTGGGTCAGATATTTCCTTAGTAGTTATTTTAAGACATCTGAGACATCAGGCTGTCATTCTTTATGCTTTTGTTATCTTTTGTCAATCACTATTTATAACAGCTGCTCTGGCAGCTCAAATAAAGTCCAAGATAGCGTCAACAACGCAGGAAGATAAATATTTTTGCCTTCAAAACAAAAGCATCATCGAGTCAGCGCCCTCATATGAGTAAAATCACATTCAATTACAGATTTTTTTCATCATTCTTTCTTAGTTTCTTAATACATGCATGAAATTACCTTTTTCATTCTCTGTTTGCATAAGATGGATATTTTCTTTAATATAATTATTCTGTTTCTCTGCATTTTATAAGCATTTATACATATCTGACTGGAAATGTAAGCTATACTGTCCCCAGTCGCAAATATATTAATCAGTTTCATGTAGTGTTTTAATTTAAAAAAATATATATTTTTAGGTTGATTTACTGTAACATCTGTCCTGGAATGAAAGATTTAAACATTTTTTTTTTTGGCTAAATCAAGAGCACTGTAAATGATGTGCAGTATAATATATAGAAATAAGTATAAATATAAACACATCTCTATATGGGTGAATGGGTTTAATTTGAAAAGTCCTGAGGGAAGTCGTGTCCTGGTGTGATTGCTGCTGCTGCTGCTGGTGTGTGAGTGCTGTGCAGCAGCTGTGGGCCCTGCCCCGTTTATTTCATTACCAGCGCGCTGACAGAGAGGAACTCACATGTAATGTACAGTAACCTCCTCTCAGCAGTGATTCAACATGTGAACCGGCGGGGCGATGCTGTGAACAAACCCGGGACTCGCACTGTAGCTGACTGCTGATATGAAACGCATGGATTATGGATCGAATATGGATATGTTGCCAAATCCTACTTTATCTCAGTGTTTGCGTGAATTCATCGATGCGTGAGGGCGACGAAGCTTCTTGTGATGGAGCGTTTGATATCTATTTTGTTTTAGACAGGTGAGTGAGTGCAGGTTGGTTTCTGCGTGCATGCGTGTGTTTGATTGAGGGGAATAAAGGAGCCTGCTGGCCACATCAGAATATTAATTTCATATTTGTCACCTCGGTGCAGTCTTCAGTCCTCTCCATGTATGGCTGTGTTTAGTTCTGCATGTGCCTCTGCTGCTTCACTGCAGGTTTGTTTTAATGTTTTCTCTTCTGACCATCAGTTTTGGAGAAAGTTCACTCTCACAGCCCTCCAGAGCTCCTCACGGTGTATTATCTTGTTGTTATGCATGAACACTTTTCAATAACAGATCATTTATCTGTTCTCTGTTTATTCTACGCAACACCCGTACTGTTTATTTTGTCCTCATGCTGTGCAATAATGTTACGCTTGGACTGCCCTGAGCAAGAGAGCTGCATGTAAGTGTTAGGAAACCCGATCAGAACATTTCTAGATGATTCTCCATATTTTTGCATTCATTTCGAGAACCATTTCTGCCATTTGCACTTGTTTTTCTGTCATCCACACAGCGCAGCATCAAAAGTCAAGTTTGGTTTAACTGTCTCCTTTAACTGTTTTCAGGGCTGTGAATGTTTGGTGTTGACACTTGTCATGTTTGGATGAGTGTGATTTATCTGCCTGTTTTTGCAGGTCAGGTAGTGTGTGGGGACACTGGGATGACATCTATGGATTTGTGGAGAAGCTCACCAACAGGTTTGTCAGGTGAGTAAAGTGACTGTTTCTCTCCTCTCTCCTGCCCCCCTTCTCCTCTTGTCTGCGTCCTTACTACGACAGCACGGGTTCAGTTCCAACCTGCTGCCCTTTGCTGCGTATAATCTTCTCTCTCTGCAGTTTCCTGTGTGTCCCTGTCAAAAACAACGGCATTAAAAGACCCAAAATAATAACAAAAGAAGAAGAAGGAAATGTAGAATAATACAAAACATTGTATGACACAGGTCAGAACCAGACATGTTAAATTTGAACCAGAGTCATACAGCAAAAATTAAACTAATGAAAAAAGTCTGTCCGAAGCGTGGGGAGTTCTTATAGGTCTTTAAATGACAGTATAAACAGTAGTAGTGAGTAGAAAAGTAGGCCATGTCTATTTTAGTCAGCAGGCCACCAACTGCTCCAAAATCCTTCTGTGTAATGGTACAGAGGGTGTGCATGTGATATCTTTAGGTTTAATAGCGGGTTGCTAAATATGAGAGCAAAATATTCAGCCAGATGTTGAAGGTGGTGATGACTGACAACAGGCAGTCCTGTTCCCCCCCTCCTTTCACAGCCTCAACAGTAGAGCAACAAAGTAACACTGGCAGTGGTCAGGGGCTCGATCCACGGAGATCAGTGGGTGAGCACGGATCTAATGTCGGCCCATGTTCTCATGACTGGCATTTCATAGAAGACATAACAAAATGAAATGCTCATTTTACGCTCATTTTGTTCATTTATACCGTGTCATGTGAAATGACATGGTATTATCTGCTTGGTCATGTTATGTCGTGCTATATGTCTGTCGTTGTTTTGGCATCACATTTACAATACATGCACTATATCACACTGAATGTTACGTTATTGTCACATAATGTCATTATATGTCATAGGACAGTGTTGTATATATTTCCATGTTTTATCAATGTTAGATTAAAATGTATAAAATGTGTCAGTTTATTTCATGTAGTTGTATTTCCGCTGATATTTATGTCTATATTCAGTCAGATCAAAAACAAATGAATATATGCCACATACAGGAACCCTTTTTGTTGTTGAAAAATGACTTTTCTGATGTTGTGTAGATTCGTAGATTCACAAGCTTCTTGTGTGTGTGTGTGTGTGTGTGTGTGTGTGCATGTGTGTGTTTCAGTCCCAGGATGAAGGTCTCCTACATAGTCTTTTCAGCCAAAGCAGTTGTAATACTGCCACTAACTGGAGACAGGTATGGTCCTTAATTAAAACTTCCCTCTCTTCTCTGACCCATTCATCAGTCCGTCTTCCTCCTCCCTGCTCCTCCTCCTCACTGAAAAACAACATCACCACAGGCCGATCACTCTGAGCTCTTAGCAGTCTCCATTTACACTGTGTGGCTTTGTGATCTGGCTTTGCAGGTCGAAGATAGACGAGGGTTTGAAGAAGCTGAGCCAAATCAAACCTGCTGGTGAAACGTACATGCATGAAGGCATGGCAGCGGTAGGTGCACTTATCTTAACACTATGATCATATTCCTTACACAGATGGTCACTTTATTGCACAGAAATTGACACACAGAAACGATTGAACACAGTTTACTTACTAAATTTGCCTTCATTTTAGAAGAGAGTGTACTGCTGCAGCTCTGATGGGGTCTGGCAACAGAAAATGTTTCATCCATCCGTATCATAAATGTTTAAAGTGTCGTGATCCGTTTAGAGCTTCACATGTGCACAGTATATGAGCTGCGCTGAGTTTTGTTGTTTTACACTGATTCTGTATTCATATGCTCCAGGTGTTAGAGCAGATGAAGACACAAACTTCACCATCGTCCAGCATCATCATCGCTCTGACTGATGGCAAGCTGGAAGTCTACCCCTTTGAACTGACTGTACAAGAGGTATCAAACACACACACACACACACACACACACACACACACACACACACACACACACACACACAAAGTGTGTAAATAATATTAGCAGATCATGAGCTTTGTAAGTTTGGAGACCTTTTCCATAAGCACCATGAGTACAAAGAAGAATGTACATGATATGCTGAACTGTTCTGTCACAGTAACTTTGATGTCCAGTTTGGTTTGTTGGTTTGTTGTTGGTGCACCCTGTCCTCTATTTTTTGTATTGTCATGATGCATTCAAGTGTTTTATGTCTTCTGTTTCACTGCTGCACAGCCAACAGCCCTTTGGAGACAAATAAAGTAACTCAGAAAAGTTTCAAAGGTCTGCATGCTGATTTTTGTATCATGTATCATCAAAAAAATTGAATCACTTCCTGCTGCCAGCACTCTAAAACAAACTAATATGTTTTAGTATGTTTTGTAGGCTGACACGTGATTGAACTGTAATAAGATTTGATATTTTATCGGTTGCTTCTGTTCTGAAAACATAAACATGGGTTTACTGTACAGCAGTAGAAGCAGAACAAAGCTCGCTTGTGTTGTGCTTCCCAGGCTAACAAAGCCAGAGGGTTTGGAGCCAGAGTTTACTGTGTCGGGGTCATGGACTTTGACCACAATCAGGTAGGAGGACTTACCTTTTCTTTTTTTTTTAACGTCTTTTGTGTCTTTACTTTACTTGTTGGCTCCTGACTCACGGTGCACCATGTACTGTGAGAACAAGTTCTCCTCTCCCTGCCACTGATACTGCTGGTTGTTCAAACACAGGTTTTATTTGTCTTTCTGTGTGTGTGTGTGTGTGTGTGTGTGTGTGTGTGTGTTTGTTAGGTTGTGGTCAAGAATAGGCTCTTGTGTTTGGTCCAAATTTCTTAACTTACCTTGGCCTCATTGGTTAGTATGTTTGGGTTCAGCGGGAACCTCCCGAGGACAGAACAGCGAGCAGCTGGCAGGGATTTTGAGTTTATTCTGCGTTTGGTTTGTGTGAAAACATGGAATGCATTTTGAGACTTTGATTTCTTCCTCTGCAGGTATCAGGTTATTGAAAGGGCGCATTGTGTTAGTCATGAAAACGCTGAACTCAGTAAGGACGAAATCCTAATGTGTCCTCAAAGTTGTTTTTCATGTTGAAGAATACACCCTTCTGCTGACTGCGTTGACAATAAGAAAAAATGGGCACTATCCCATAACAACCACTTGTCTGAAAGTGTTTGTAGCAATGCTGTGATATGTGATCTTACAGTGAACATCAAGGCATAGATTATCCTTAGTAAAATTTACATTGCAAAAACAAACTGTAATTACATTTGTTGAGCAAAATGATGCTACAATGTTTCATTTAAATTGGTTTTCGTTGTTTAAATCTAAATTAATGTGGTTTGGTTTGCTGTTACAGCAGCTTTAATCACATTGTGGTAACAGTGTTATTATTATGATCTATATAATAAGTATTAATAAGCTATCTAATATCTAAATGGCTTCAAAATTGTATTATTTATGACTGGGAATGTCCTCAATAGTCAACGGGTGCAACAGTTCTTCTGCCCGGTTACTGACCGAGTGTACTTTGTGGTCTGAGGAGGAAATAATTACATCACACTCTAATTAGATAATGTCAGACAAGCTTCCTGTTCTGCTATCATTAAAGCAGGAGATGAAAGCTCCAGCCAGCTGTCCAGAGCTTTCATCTCCTATAAACTGACTTTTCCTCCCTAAACGCTACTGAAGCACTGAACTGAAACAAGCAGAAGACCTCCCAGGGAAGCGGCAAGAAGTCAACACATGTCAACACACAATGACATGTACATTTCTTCATATGTGATATATTAAAATAAATTTCGTTCTTATCACAGCTTGCTGAAATAGCAGACGGCACAGAACAAGTCTTCCCAGTGCTGTCCGGGTTTCATGCCCTCAAAGACATCGTCAACTCGGTGAGGTCACATGAACACTGGCGCCCTGTGAGAGAGCGGCATTACGCATTGTGAAAACAGACGCCCAGCCTGAGCTGTTGCCATTATCTGTATTTCCACACAGGTCTTGAAGCAGTCATGCATAGACGCATTCACAATAGAGCCCACGAGCGTTTGCGTGAATGGTAAGTTAGTGGGGAAGAGTTTGTTGCATCTGCAATGTTTGAATATAATAATGCAGCAAAAAATATAATGCAAATAAATTATTTTGATCTGTTGGTTGGTCCAACACTTCGGTCCAGGTTGAAAGATCTCAAGAAAAATTGACAGGGTTGCAATCAGCAACTAGGTGCCATTAAATCCTATACACTCAAAAGACTAGTGATCCCTTGACTTCCTTTTAGTGCCATCTGTGCTCAGTCAAATCTCCTGCAAAATGGATAATATTCCCATCAGCCTCAGCTGCACATTGTGTTTTCTGCTAATTAGCTAAACTAACATGGCAACCATACCTGTTAACATTAGCATGTTAGCCTTGTCATTGTGGGTATGTTAACATACTTAGGTTGGGATTTAGCTCTGTGCCTAAGAAGCCTCACAGATCTGCCAGCACAGCTGTCATGTTGACTTTAATTTGCGCAGTCACATATTTCCTGTTTAATTATTGTTATGTTTGCTCTCGTCTAAGTACAGTGTCATCGTTGTGTAATGTGTCTGATGTTTCCCAGAGTCTTTCAACGTGGTGCTGAGGGGTACTGGCTTCAGTGGATCCAAGAGGACGGACAACATACTCTGCTCCCTCACTGTTAATCAAAAGTCATACAGTAAGTGCAGGACACACACTCAACATGCTCATGACTTGGCTTTTGGATGCTAATGTAGCTATTGCCAGAGGATGCCGTTTGCTTACGAGCGATGCTAAAACCTATGTCCACGTGGGACTGCAGGAAATTTGACATGTGATACAATGTGCAGATATCTGCAGTGGAAAGTCAGAGTCATGACGTCCAGAAACCAACAGTGGCTGCTTTTTATTGACTTCAGCCAGAGAACAGAGGAGACATTATGAAACCGAGCAGCGGCTGGGAGGGGATCTGTCTCATTAGTCTATTAACAGACTGATGGGAGGGCAGTGTGAACGAGAGGACTTATCTTCAGCTGTTGCTTGTTTTTATCTGTTCTGTTGGAATCATTTTCATTCTTTCTTGTGCTCCCTCTCTGTTGCTTGGAATTTGCATTTGACCTTAACTGTGTTTATACTGGTAATATTTCTACAAAGGCACAATGCAAAAAGTCTCCTAGTGTCTTAGATGATGTACTAACACAATGACTGTCCATGACTGACTGTCGTTGAGGAGTTAAAGCACCATAAGCATCATTTCCATTGGCCAGTCTGAGTGCACGGGCAGTCACAGGCTAATTTGTTTTGCAAAGTGAAGTGGTGTGTTAACTATTTGCAATTTGTTTTGTAACATATGTGCATTTTTAATTGTCTTTTGAATGATTTTGAAAGAATCGCCTGCTTTTATAGGCAGAAACAGAGTCTCAGAGTTTGTCCATCTCTGTTATTTCTCAGACCAGAAGCCAACAGTAGTTAGCGACGGCCATCTGCTGTGTCCAGCTCCTGCTCTGCACGAGGTTGGACAGTAAGTCAAGACACACATGCATACACACACACACACACACAAACAAACTGTTCATAACCCTTGTGAAACAGTAAACAAGGTAAGAGTAAAAGAATATATATACAGATTTTTTTATTTACTCTTATTTATCACTTATCAACAAATGGTCTCCTCTTGAAGGCAAAATCCCCATGCTGTATTAAAACAAGCACTCTGGTGCTGTTATACAAAAAAAAGAGAGGTCATAAATAAAATTCTGTCAAGCCACACTATGTTTGAATGCTGAAAATAGTCACTAAAGCGCTCATTATGCATAGTCACATGGTCTGTTTTTTGTCCTTTCTGTCCTTGTTTTTTACTGCCTTCTTTCTTTGTCGCGCACTAAAACTCTTGAGGTTAAAATTAATCATCACCGATGGCTGTGAGTTTGTTGCAGATGTTTGTAGATATTAGATTCTGAACATCTGTGTGCCCCATCATCTTTTTGTACAGTATCTCAAGCCTCTGTCAAGCCAATACTGAACCTATGTTTATTATAAATGGAAAAATATGTGAATCTTTGTGAGAAATCCAGGATGACCTCACTGGCATTTCTCTGACAACATTGGCTCAACCCAGTGCATCTTCGGCCTGCTGGTGAGCAGTGGTGTCACAAGTAGGACAACATTAATGCAATTATGTAAAGGGAATTCTGGTACATTGAATTAAAACAACAATGCAATTACCTTTGTAGATCACAGCGCCCTAATTTATCAGTTTAAATCAACATTTTTGCTTTGTCTAATCAGGTAACGCTAAGCCTGTGCAAATAGAGCAGGTTGAAATAGAAACGTGTGTGTAACGGAGAGAGGAACCAGAACAATGTTTACAGTGAAAATATCTGTGAACAGCTCAAAGTGTTGGATGAACTGAAGGCAGCCTGACCAGAATATCTCTTTGGCATTTAGAGAGCGAGCCAAAGCTGATTTAACTTCACCCACTTCAAACACTGCTGTCTCTCCCTCCCTCTATCTGTCCCCAGTCACCTCTCGCTTTCCATCATGTCTCACCCACTCTCTAACACTCCCTTCCTACTGAAACAGTCACCGTTTGTATGATTTCTCCGAAACAAAGCTAACGTGAAGCCAAACTTTCTCAGTCCAACCACAAATGTTGGAAACTAAACAGTATTTAACTGCAAACGCTAATGGCAAACAAGGAAATCTGGACAAAATATGATAAGAATATCAATGGCAGTGGCTTCCTTCTTCAGTGAGTCAGTGTTCTTGGCACTAATGATGGAAGGTCAAAAGGGAAACTGGCAAGGTTATCAAGAAAAATGGTCAAACAGTTACGTCAGGTTGTTTAAGACTGGATACATTTGAGGCTGAACAGTGGATGACCACTGAACAGGAGGTTGAATATTCACTTCTTCAGAGTGTGTGGCTAATTTGAGTTTTATTCTCTCCCACCACATTGAAGGCTTCTCATGTGGCTGTTGCATTGCATAACATCACATTACGTTTATTTAGATGTTGCTGTTATTCTAAATAACTTACAATAAGTGCATTCAACCATGTGGATTTTGCAAAAAATCCGCAAGAATAAGAATCATCCAAGTTCAATGGATTGGAGCCTTCCTTGGAAAGAAGAGCATCTTGGTCTTGTGCTATTAGATTGAGCTTCAGGTGGTGTGCAGACATCCACTGAGAGATGTCAGGCATACACGCAGGGATTCGTGCTACCTCCTGAAGTTCAAACTTGGGAACCACCTACCATAACTGTACGGAAATGAATTACAGAGGCAGGTGACATTGCGCTAAGGGAAGGGGACCCAGACCAGAACCCTGAGGGACCCCAGTAGTTAGTCAGACACAGATTCTCTCATACAGGAACAGTCTCCTCCTCGGATGTTTTTTTCAGTGATTTTTTTCTATTCATTTCAGATCAATTGAAGTGCTAGTCAGCCTGAATAATGGACAATCCTACATCTCGAGTCCCATTACCATCTATGCCACAGCATGTGTGAGTATCAAATGCATAGTACCAAAAAAAAAATAAAAAACTCACCTTTAGGTCTGAAGTGGATTTGCCTAATTCACTTGAAAGTGTGTTTATTGCAGTCAGATGGGACCTGGGTGCTCTGGTTGCTGTTGGCTCTGTTGCTGTTAGTGGCTCTGGTTTTACTCTGGTGGTTCTGGCCTCTCTGCTGCACTGTGGTGAGTTTAAAGTCTATGTATGTGCGTGTGTATCTCCAATTGGTGCCTTGTGGAAGCACGAACCATAATTCAGTACTATTGTTATTTATGGAAGAAACTCACAAGTTTAAGAGTTGCTTCCTTTAGTAACATGTATTTATTTTCCATACACAATATACTGTTCTTTTTTTTTTACAGGTGATCAGAGACCCACCCCCCTCTCGCCCACCTCCTCCACCTCCTGTCATTGTGAGTTGACTATATACTGTTAGAAAATATATTTCTCTTTCAAAAACAAGATATTTTTTGCCACCAAGACATTTAGCAGGAGTAGTGAAATTAGATCTTTAAGCTATCATGTAGACAAAGAGATTAATTTCTTGAGATAAATGACGTAGTGGCTGTCCATGGTACTGCAACACTTTAGCATTGGCTTCACCTATGTATCTTGTAAGTAGGACTGGATGATTTGGCCTTTAATTTAGATCATAAATTGAAAGTAACAATATGATATTTGGTGTTATCATACAAATCATTTATTGTTTTTTTTTTAATTTTGTCATTTTCAAGGATCCAGAAGAAGATCCTTTGCCCAAACACAGATGGCCTACAGTGGATGCTTCATACTATGGAGGCAGGGGACCTGGAGGAATCAAACGCATGGAGGTCAATAAAAATAACTAAATAAATATATACTGAAACAATAATCACGTAAAGTTTTTTTCCCACACTTTTCTATTTATTTTTTTTACCAACATTCATTAAGGCAGGCTTCAACCTGGTATATAAATGCAGTCTTTACTCGTGGTCTGTAGGTGCGTTGGGGACAGAAGGGGTCCACAGAAGAAGGGTCACGGCTAGAGAAAACCAAAGATGCTGTGGTCACTATGCCGGAGGAATTGGAGGAGCCCATCATACCCCGACCACCTCCACGACCTCCTCCGGTCTACAACCCCCCGTCACAGTCCAAATGGTACACTCCCATCAAGGTGAGACACCAGTTTCAATAATCACATTAATCATTATTGCTCACTTTGCACTGGAGAAAGTTTCTCTCTAATGTCTTAAGCTGCTGTGTGTGTAACTTTGCATACTGGCAGATATTAAGTACATGAATCTGTTTTTGAATTCATCATTGCTGTTCTTTCACATACAAACATTCGTTATCTGTGTTTTTTTTTTAAATTAACCTGATTGGAATCGACCTTCAGGGACGTTTTGATGCGTTGCTGGCATTACTGAGGAGACAGTATGACAGAGTGGCAATCATGAGGCCGACATCTCAAGACAAGGTAAGAAACATCAGTATTTTCTGACAGGGTGATACAGATCCTCATTACATGGCAACCAGAGAAATCAATATTTTGTGTCACATTATTGAAGTAAAAATGATTTTATTGTGTCCGCTGTGGTTCTCCAGAGTCTATGACCAGAACTGCATCCATAGCAACAGTCTGTTATTCTTAGCAGTAGTCTGCTAAAGGGAAATGGTAGTCCATGAAACACCATAAGTGACCAATGTGAATTGAGTATTCAGTGAAGACGTGTAATAAGGCTGCTTATTAATATATTTATTTGATTATCATTTACTCCATTCTGTATATTTGCAATCACAGAAGAGAAATTAGTTTTGGCCAGTTAATTATAAAATGAATCTACTGTCTTGAGTCCACAGTGATTTGATTAGATAATAACAGAAAATAATACAGCACAATTTCCGTCCTCCAATAATGAATTATGATATTAATATTTACTGATCTGGTTTTGATCATTCATCGTCATATTTGGTCCCTTTTGGTGAAGTGTTGCAATGATGGAGCTGATGGTAATTAAATGTTTTTAGCCGTCTCCAACAGATTTTGAGGGATGCTGTTCACATACTTATTTTTAACAGCCTTATTCTTAATAGTGTGACGTGGGTGTGACATTTTTAAGCCAGCATGCTCCTTCATATGTAGAAGATGTCACATTTTGCTTGTTTCCCTCTTCATTGATAAATTATTCTGATGTCTTGGCAGGAATAGATCATGATGGCTTGTGTTTATGCCAATTCAGATAAATGAACACGTAACATGCGTCACCTTTGATTTGATTTAGTTTTGATTTTATGTCATACTCTGTTTAAAAATATTTTTGGTTGATTTTACTACATCTGACTGCAGTGTCTGTCTTTTATTCGTCTCCAGGGCCGCTGCATTAACTTCACCAGAGTACAGAGTCAGTGATATTCAAACAGGAACACTTTATTCCAGTTTTTGGCCAAAGATGAACACTAAGATTCAATGTGCATTGTAAATAAACTTCTTACTTTTATTCTGGTGCTGTCATCTTGTCTATCAGCCGTTTTATGACTTGTTTTTGTGCATTAGATAAATCCAAACCAAAGCACACATTATTCAGTTATTATGTTTATTTGAAAGAAAAAATATAATTCTCTTTTCACAAAAACCTTCAGTACAAGTACCCTGATCGGTAACACAAAAGCATACATGAGAAAACGTTTATAAAATGAAACATAAAATGAGCTTTTTTTAAAGACATAAAAACAGCATCACAGTCGCTCACTGGCAGATTTTAAGAAGGATCACTTCACGCTCGTGCCTTCACAGATGAAGACGAGGATGAGTTTCCTGTTTGCCATTAAGCTGCACACACATACGCGCACGTCAGTTTGTGCTTCATTCAGACCCAAAACACTTCTTTGTCATACAAGAACTGGTGTTGTATTAACATAATAGCTTACCAACACAGAGCCAGCCAACCAGCAACAAGCTCACGGTGAAACTTCAGAGAAAGTACATACAGTAAAAAGGAAAAATACATTTTTTTTTTTACCTTCTGATACAAAATACAACATAATACTGTAAAGAAAGACGCCTTAAAATAGGAGTCACCAAATCCTATAATACAACACACAAGAACCCACTGAAGTGCATTTGATAACTTAACTTGCATGATTAGCACGATGCTGCTGACACTCACAATTTTGCATCACCACAAAGTGCGCGCATCACAAAATGTTTACAACCAAGGAGCGTGATTGATGAAAACAGTGTCTCTAAAATGCGTTTGGCAATATGTGGCTTGATGGACTGGCTTGCATTATGCGTTCACATCAAATAATGCTATGACGCGAAATAGCCGGAAATTGGCGCTGTGTGCAAAAACCGAGAGCAAATGGACTGGATGTGGTGCAGCTGCTGCTCAAGATTAAATTCATGCACTCAACAAGACAACAACACCACTTCTAAAAGCAGCTGTTAGCCCGTTATTTATAATACAGATCGATTCTAATTCCTCTCAGAGTGGATCTCTCTCTCTCTCCTGTCTCTGCGGACTGAGCTCCACAGATGATATCCGCAGAGAAGCAGTGCTCATTCAGAGACAAAACCAGCCCTTCGTACTCCCATAGCGTGAGTCCCTCCACAATATGAAGCGCTCGCCGTGATGGAGGTTCACTGGAGATGTGAACAAAATCCATATATGTTTGACGACTTCTGCAGTAAGTGCCTTGAACAGAGCTGATGTTGAAAATGATGACCCAAATCCGAAGTTTCTCTTGGGGATCATTAAAGTTTGAAAGTGATATCAGTCAATGGCCGCTTGACAAGCAAGATGATTATAGTAATAACTGCAGCACTGAGGTCTTTTGGGACGAGATGATTCTCTTCAAGGGCTGTTACAGTATCAGATTCATGAATCATTTATGCTCCTTGTGAACTCGAAGCCCACGTATTGTAACATCTGTTGATCTGTGAAAATAGGGGCCCCATCTGAAATTGTTATCCTGTTTTTCCATGACCTAAAATGTGGCCATGGGGATGTAAAAATGTGTCCATAAGATAATATGGATATATGGAGGAACCTGTAGCTTTTTAAACACCTCGTTTGTTAAAAGTCTGTAGAGCAGAGGGGACTGTCATCGTCTTAGGATCGATTCTCTCGATGCAGGAGGGAAGATCTGAAACAGAACGTAGGTAATCGGTGTCATTGCCTTCATTGATTTATTACATGTGATGGTTGAGGTGGCTTGATTGTTTCAAGTGTGCGCATGTGTATGTACACTCACCTAAGAGACCTACGACTGTCTTTCTCCATGTTGTTCTCGGGACCTTCACTCTCATACGAGGCCAGATGCAGTTCTGCAAGATTTTTTTTTTTTTTAAAAAAGAAAAGAGTTGAGTTTCATATGTTCTTGCGATTGATGCCTGACGTCACATGACAGCCACGCATTTTATATTCGCTACATACAAGTGAAGGGAGAAGATACTGACCGTCCTCGCTGAACACCGGCGTGGTGACGAGGTACTGGAGGATGCGGCGGTCTCTGTCAAACGGACAGATCACCTGACGCCAAACCAGGAACTCGCTCACCTGCTTCGCAAGCTCCCACAGTTTCTATCAAGACACAGTGACAACAGACTTCTGGTTGGCTCTTGTAGATCCAGTAAAATATACAAAAAAAACATTAAAAACATAATGCTCAATTTTTCATGGCAGCAGAAAAGAAAAGTACTGATTGGGAAATGCATTTCTCTTTTTAGCCACAAGGGGGAGTCATTGCATCTGGATTACTAGCAATGAATGCTCAAATCTTACTCAAATCTTAAACCAGACATCGACCTAATGAGTTGTGGACTGACCTCAAAGTTGATGTGACCGTTGGGCAGCCTGCTGGCGCAGCCTTCATTCAGGAAATAGATGTCTTTAATGAGGAGGCTGAAGAAAGGAATCACAATCTGGAGGAAAGAGATGGCAGCAGGTTTACATGCACGTACATAATTTGGGGTGTTTTTAATCTCTCTAGAAGAGTACCGCGTGCTCTCTCTCTCACCTTCTCCTGGCTGCTGTGTGCAGTCTCAGACCTCTGGGTTGCACCGCGGAGCGCTGTGCGGTAGTTGCTGAAGTTGCTGGACGGGTCCATCTGGTGCTGAGTGAGGTCAGACAGAGCAGACGTCGGTCAAACGCGAACGCAAATGCGCCAGTTATAACAGAAAAGCCTCAGTCCATTGACGCACAACACACGGATCACTGATGTACGCAGGTTTTTTCCTCACCTCTAGGATTTCAAACTTGTCAGTGTTGACTTTGCTCCAGGTTTTCTTCAGTCTGGCCACGGGACTCATGTTCATCCCAGCTGAAAGGCAGAGAGAAAGCATGAGTATGTGAGCATTTAGACGGACAAATCTACAAAAAGGAGAAGGCTGGACAGCTTCATGACTCCATTTACTCAGCTTGTACTTCCATTAACTGCTTAACGTTAAAACGAAACTCCAGCCGGCACCATATTTGTTGACTTTACTGAATTTGCTTATTGTCAAGAAATTGGTGGGAATTACAATTGAACCATGTCCTCTATTCAAGTGGTGAAACAGTTTGTGTTTGTGTAGAGTTCAAGAATAATGTCAATTACTGATGATAAGTGATGAGCTGTCGAGCAGCTCTAACAGAATGTGAGCTGCGCGAGA
Organism: Nibea coibor; assembly: GCA_023373845.1. Classification (NCBI taxonomy): domain Eukaryota; kingdom Metazoa; phylum Chordata; class Actinopteri; family Sciaenidae; genus Nibea; species Nibea coibor. The sequence goes on along the minus strand of CM041720.1, from coordinate 8,491,349 downwards.
CGCTGCAGGATTTCTGCGCTCTTTAATTTGTGCTGACACGGGCCCCTTGTCCCCACAAATCCCAAACGAGACGCTCAAAACGGGTTTTAAATGCATCTGCTGATGAGAAGTGAGTTTCTGTGTCTTTTTGTGTCCAACACTCACTGATGATAGCCATGAGGGAGTTGAAGTTGCCGATGTTGAAACACTCCTGAGCCACATCAATGAAGAACTCTATGATCCGCGCTCTGTGTTTCTTCTTCACCGGCTGTAATGAGAGAAGGCAACAGAGAGTCGATCAAAGATTTTATAAATACATGTTTTCGAAGCATAATGGGCACATAAGCGGAACGCAGGTATTATTTATGCTACAGGAGGCGTTTTGGATAGATGTTTTGTTAAGCATGGTGGACTCTAAAATTAGAGTTTGATTTACATCAAGATCAAACCCTACATGCTTCAGAATGAAAGTGAAACCTGCAAATGAACAACAAGGACTTCTTCGAGCGCAACGTACCATACAGATCTCAGTGGCCACCAGGTAGCTCAGTCTGTTGAACCAGTTGACATAGGCCTCCAGGTTACTGGTTTTACGCTTCCGAAAGAAACCCTAACGAACACGAGGAGAGAGATGACATGGTCAGCACACACGGCAGTCCACAGAAGGAAAAGGACGCTATTCACTGTTTTTAGGGTTTTCATTGTAGGTTTCTGTCAGTACATCATAGTTTTAAGGGGGGTAAGTGTCAAAAAATACAATATCAAGGGATAATGGATAGAAGTAGACTGCCTCAGACTGAAACTCAAGGTACCACGCTAGCATTTTCCATTGCTTTCAACTGCTTCTCATGGTATTCATCAGCAGATGGAACGCTTAGAGTACTGATGAAAAGCGAAAGAATGCTAAGAGCGTTACTACATAATTATACATTATACAACGCCTGATAACATTGACATTATGATTATCTCTATGAAATTTTGCATTAGTGTCCAATAAATGATCATATCAAAAAGGAATACACGGAAACAGCTCTGTTATTTTCTTTTGCAAATGGATCTTGACAGCCTTCACACCCACGCAACCTGTGGACCCGCACACCGGAGTCCGTGACGTGTCTGTTGTTATTTCCATCTCATTTACATCTGCTTGCTTTTTGGTTTTTCTGTGCGAGACTCAGTGGTCGACCTGTTTGCCAGAGGCACTTTTATATAAATAAACAATATAGAAGCGCTGTATAAATAACTTTGACTTGGCTGTGATGATGTAATCCCGGAGATTCATGGCTCTATTAAACGCTTACGCAACGCTGGCAGCCCACTCCACTCCAAACTTCCCCTCTACACTTCAGGACCCCTGACGCTGACTCAACCGCTCTTTTGCACAAAGTGGGTCTTATATAAGTGGCGTAGCACCGACGAGGGCCGAGATGCAGCGCGGCCACAAACAGCGACTGAAAGCTTGTTCTCTGCGGCGCTGATTGAAAACGACCCTTCAGCTGACACACAGGGCCACTTAGCAGGGAAAGAGCCCTTCAGGTACACTTAGACGTACGTCGAATGGGTCTTTTCATACTGTGTATGATGCATCTAAAACTACATTTAAAAATAAAAAGCTGCACTAATTGCCAGTAGGCTCTCTCATGTGGTTTATAATACAAATTAACTTGAACTAAACCGCAAATTACACTCAAAGCAGACCCAAAATGAAGACATTCAAAATCAAAATTAGCAGCAAAATTCCTTTGATGTTGCTAATTATAAACAGCTCATGTTGCCATCTTTACATGGAAAAAAAAAAACCGTAGCTGTTAGATCCATCAGTTCAGACTGGGGTGAGTTTGTCGAATTTGAATGATTTTGTGCAGTCACCCATTTAATCCCTGCGTACAAATCCTTTTAACCAGCAACATGAAATGCTACCAATGCGTTTCCTGGTTGAAAGTTAATGATTGTGTTTAAAGTCTAACTGTCTAACGGGGTCGTGATCGGAACAAACCAGTGGGAAATATGAGCCATCACGAGCAGAAACACTGGAGAGGGAGCTAATGCATGAAGCTCATTTCAGCTTAATTGTACCTTATGGTTCTCCAGAGGATCCTTCATGGCGAACGTCTGGATGAACTCCTCGGGGCCGATAAAACTCAGTCTGTCCTGAAGGCAGAGAACAATGAGCGAGAAAGCCATCAGGACACTGATAAACAGTAACATAGAAGAGAAAGATGGTCAAGAAGAAAGAGAGATGAATAAATAATAAATTTAAGAGACGACCAAAAATGATGAAAAAGAGACATGACAGCTAAACTAGTGATGGAAAACATTTCAAATCTACTGTATGGAAGGGCTGCTGCAACTAAAACACCCTTTGAACATGGGCCATAAAAAGTGGTTTAAAGATTAGAACTGAGAGACTGAACGCTGTTTATCTTTATATAAGATGAAAGCATTAATATACATTATATATACAGACACACTACCACAGCAAAAGAGAATACGCAGTGTATTCTTTGTAAATATAGTTTACGAGAAGACAATAAAGCCGAGAGATTACAATCGTCAACACAAAAGCAACATTGTCATTAAGTGAATGTGTCCTTAAACACTGCTTTTACACCACGAAAACAATAAATTCACTAAATTTAGATGACTAAAAAGAGCCTGCAAATTAGTAACCTTGTCAAGACATAAAAACGACTATGGGAACACATTTCATCACAGACACGACAACAGATTTGCCTCCAACCTCACCAAACAGATGGTTACACTGGAGACGCGTGACACATTACTACATGACAAAGAGTCCTAAATCTTAGCCCGTCTAACTTCTTACCAGTTCAATGTGCGTGAGCTGCTGCGCGAGGATGAAGGGGTCGTCACACACGCTCATTACGTCGCTCCGCTGACCCGAGGCCTGTTTGCTTTTCAGGGAAGCGGGCCGCTCCAACGCGGCGGCGTTGAGCGCAGCGACGGCCTCCTCATACTGGCCGAGGGCGGAGAGGCGCTTGATGAGCCGCTGGGTCATCTGCTGCATGGCTCGCCAAGAGTACTGGAAACATAATGCAAATGGTTCAATAAGAGATTCAAAAACAGAAAAATGAAACTCTCGCTTGACCGAGACCAGAGGAATCACAACAACATCACAAGGATACGATCCGCGTGCGGTCCAGCTCATTCAGCTTTTAATCAGCTCAAACTACAAACTCGGGATTTGTCCATGAAAATTTAACTTGACTGTTTTTTTTGCTTTCTAAAGAGGCTGCTGCCGCCAGAAGTCGAGCACAGCGAACTTTGGCCAGCATAGAAAAATCTGCGCACGTTGATGGGTGGCAACCGTTTTACACGCCTGCCAGTGCAATAGAAACCGCTGATGGTAATGATGGTTGTGAGGTTACCCTGGCAGCCAGCTGTGTTATGCTGATTGTGACTATTTTATGTCAGTTTTGGATCAAATGTAAACCAGTTCTTGGCTGAACTGAACCAGACATGTTTGTGGGGGTGCGGCGGACTTGCGTAAGAATCAGCTGTAGTTAGCTTTGGTCAAGCGCTGCCACCTGCAATCACGCCAGGGGCAGGAGTCTGGGACGAGCGTGGCAACCAGGCGTGCTGGATTTAGGTCGTCTGTTGGCCCAGAGAGGTCAACAGAAATCATAGACCTGTCATTATCTTTCTTGCCACAGATCCCTCTGTACACATTTGCCCACATGTTCTTCAATTAAAATCGTTTTTTTTTTTTAAAAAACAAACATAATTACAGTAGATTTGACCCTAACCTCATCCCCTCGGGCCACATGGTGCGTCATGTCCTTGAGGCAACGCATCATCCTCTCGTCCCTGAAGTCGTACGGAAACGTCTCCGTCCACTCGGTCAGCAGCTGCACCAGCTTAGGCGCCACTTCACGGAAACGGATCTAAAAAAAAAAAAAAGACATCACATGGCATGTCGAGTGTCACTGAAGTAGATGTTATATAATACTATAGCATCCACGGATGTAATCTTGCCTTGAGATAAAATCTCATGACCTTTATAAATAAAAGTAGCCGCTGCGGCCCGTCTGTGTAACACAATATGCTGCTATCACTTGTTTGTTTACTTTAATATTCCCAGTAAATATGTTCCCTTCATTTTTATCTCCCTTGTGTCAGTTTGAACACTCTTTGTCTTGACTGGAATTTCTTTGCTTGCGAAAATAGCCAATAAATATTTTCTCCCAAAAAAGAACCACAGCGCGCGTGTGTGTGTGTGGGAGAGAGAGAGTGTGAGAAGGTTAATGTGGGTGTGAGTTTGTGTGGGTGCGGGAAATGGAGAGAAATAATTATACCTGTGTGTACCAGTGTACATGTTTGTGTGCGTGTGTGTGTGTAATCCGCCCACCTTATCCAGCAGGGCGTCTCCGGACCGCTGCTGCTCCACACACAGGTGACAAACCCTCGTCATGAGCTCGTACGGGTGCAGGAAGAGGCGTGAACTCAACAGGAAGGTGAACACATACGACCTCTGATAATGAGAAAACAAAAACGGCTCTCAGAGGAACGACAGAGGACACGAAAGGACACAGAGAGACGCTAAAATAAAACACTCAGCGGAGATTACTCATGCGTACATCGGGGTAGTAGTCGACCGTGGGGACCAGGTGCTGGATCAGTGCCTCGAGAGATGCTGAGACCAAACTGTTGTCATGGTAACACATCTCCCCATAGCTAGCGGTGACACCGTGTCCGTAGAGCCGGCCTTTCGTCGCGGCAGAGTTGTTGCGACAAGAATGCTCGCTGCCGCTGCTGCTGCTGGTGTGACGGTACGCGCGCCCAGGACAGGAAGTGCTGTGCTGCCGGGGGCTGTGGGGCCGCGGCGAGGAGTACGGGTTCTCTGACACGGTGCAGCTGCTGTTGTAGTGATGCTCCTTCGCCGTCACGGAGGAGACGGAGGAGCTGCGGTACGAACAGTGAGGCTGTGGTATGTCGTAAGGGTTTTCCGCGGAAGAGTAAGCGCCATTGTAGACGTTTTCCTTCGCGGGCTTTGGGCCCGTGCCATTGCGGTACGGGCTGTGAGGCTGAGGATGGTTGTTGTTGTTGCTGTAAGAGCTGAACTTTCCGGCATATGGGGTTGTGGGAGGCATGATGACCTGTAGAAACGAAAAGGAAGTGGTTAGGAGTGGATCAAATCTAAATATTCATCATGACAGATTGCAATGGACCAACTTTTTGGCTTGTATCAGTCTACTCTATTTATTACAGTTCAGTGTTTAGCTTATGAGTGATCTGAATATTTTTTTGGCAGCCTGAAGGGATAAAACCAACTAGTATTTTAGAAGAAAATACTAATAATCATAGAAGAGTCTGAGAAACAAACTTTTAGTTGGGCAGCAGAATGTTTTTGATTTGTCTCTATTCCATCGTACGCATTAATCATCTCACGCCCCCTTGGAGTTATCTTACATTCCACTGGGAACCACTGGCCTAAAAAACACCCATTGAAATTAAGAAAGGGGTAACAATCACACACGTGTAGACAAATTCATATTATCTCATAGTACATTTCGTCATATCGCTGAACCCTGGAGAAGGTGCCACTGAACGAGTGTGACTGTTCCCAGAATGAATCAATCCCTTCCAGAGCCAAAGCTAATATCTTTATTTAATTCATTTGCACTCATTAAAAAGCCACAGACTGAAGAAGCAGTAATCAGAACATATTAAATATTTTTGTTGATTAAAAAGGTGCAACAGTTAGCATACTTTATGGTTAAAAAAATATACTATACTAGATGCCAAAAAATGCCATCAGAAGTCACTTGGCTTTACCTAAAATCAAAAATCATGACTGCCGATGTCTCCCCTCCCCCCCTCACTCCTTGGGAATGTTTTTTTTTGTTGCTTTCGCGTGTTGTGAAAATATCTGTTTGAGCAACTCGATCGCACAAAAAGCAGAGACTTAGACGCGTCTGTGAAAGTAATTGCACTTAATCACATAATTTTACCCCTCCTCTGTTTACTGTTTTGGCTTTGAACTGTTGAAATGCATGTTGTGAAATCCACTTTCCCTAAAAGTATGTTTGTTGGTTAAAAAAAAAAAAAAAAAAAAAAAAAGTTTTACAAATGGACATTTAAAAACATAGATTTTGTCACATTCCTGGAGCTCATTTTTTGGCATCGGGGTTTCTTCGGTGGAACAGAAATAGGCCGACAGATGGATGATCTCAAGACAGCGGTGATTTTTTGTTTTAATGGTGTAGATAATTGGATCTGAGGTAAGTAAGCCGACTCCAGATCACCACCAAGGCGTGCTTTAACTCTGGAGCCATCTTTATCCTGCTACTGTTGTCTGTCTAGGAAACACATGCCAGTGTAAATTAAACCGCACACACACATATACCCCACACAGCGACGTATACACACACACACATGCACGCACGTACACGCTGCCAGAAAACAAAACCCCTGTAGGAATCTAGCAGACTTTTGTTTGTCCATCACAGTGCAGACAGAGGAGTGTCTGCATGAGCCAACATCTTACACACACACACACACACACACACACACACACCCTTGTCCACTATGGCGCCTAGCCCCATGCCGATATAATCCAAACGCACACATGTCACACATAAACAAATGATGACTTGAGCGGCGCACACACACACACACTTTTGTATACCACAGCGCCTGGCGCCACGCCAGTGTAAGCCAGTCCAGTGCCAGCTCGTCTTCTGAACCCTGTGATCTCCGCCTGCTGTTTTCCTTCTAACTCGGTTAAAAGATTAGCGTGGCTTTACCTTCCTAAAGTTACAATATGTAATCTGGGTGGCTCTGGTGGTCAGGCTGCGATAAGAATCTACCGAGTGAATATTTACTCCAGTTTGGATGCCGTTTTTTCTGTCTCCGAGCTCGTGTTTGCACTGAAAAGTGACCTTACAAGAAATGGAAAACGCGTCTAAAAATTTAAAACCCAATCTCGGTTTTTCCAGACTGACTTCCTGAAAAGTTGACCCTTCGGATAGTTTGCGGCTTCCATGCTGCGGCACTGAAATTTTACTCGCTCTAAATCATAGGTTGGACTCTCCGTGGACGACTTAATGATGACGTTGGGAGCATAATTTCATATTGAGAGCATTGTTTGAATTCTCTTGTTTGTAAACTTTGAAAATTGCAGCCTTACAAAAGAGGTTTGATGTGGTGATAGAAAAAAATACAGGAAAAGGCAGAAATGTATGGTTCTGTTGGAACATTACACCGACAAGACCGCAGGAGTATGGTTACGTGCGTGCTGGGGTTTGTTCCTGTGCTCAACTTTTTATTAAATAAGCTTTATTGTGCGTTTCCCCTTTAACTGGCGTCTGTTTTGTAATGTGACACAACAGACAATATCTCCAATGTTGACAAATGGCACAGACCGTGCTGTGTGGTAGCTAAAATGTCATAACCCGGTTCATCAAAAGGTTAAAACTAATTGAATGTTTGATGGAGCTGCAGGCAAAAGATCATGTGCTAATGGATTTAAAGCAGTGAAATTTGACCAAACTGCTTCAAAGAGACACTGAGAGGAGAATTCGACGGGACTCTGTGCAAACTGCAGCCCTCTGTCTGGCTTTTTATGAATGTTTTTTTGGTCCTGACAAGAATAAAGTGATTGGTGGGAAGTGTTGGTGTTCATCCATTTGTTTTGCAGCTGGATTCGCTTCCCTCTTGGATGCAGAAGCACCGCTGGCTTGCGACTAACTTCACTCCAGTTGGTTCCAGAGCTGAAAACAATCTAAATCTTTCAACCTTAAGCAGACTATCTGGCAGACTTTTTTTTTTTTTTTTAAATCACATAATGTGGTTTTTAAAAAAGGTACACCCAGCTACGCTGAGGCCAGTTATAACCGGCGGGGGAGAATGAGGGGGAGATCCTCAACAATAGAGGTATTATCTATCCTGTCATGGCATTAACAGCCACACAAAGACCCCCAGGAAGAGATCAGAGCAGATCACAGCAGATCAGACGCACGCAGCAGCTTTCACACACTCTGCTTTGCACCGTCGGGCTGCATGACGCCCTGCCGCCTCTGCGCAAACCGAGGTCTGGGATCGTTTTCACATCAGTCAAACCAGAAAAGCGGACTCTCCCATTCTTCAGAAAAGGCGTGAGCTCTTATTACACCTTGACAGGTGCCATCGGCCGTGAGGTACTGCGTCATGAAGCCACTTTTAATTGCCAAGTGCGACAAAGGGTGCAGGAATTTGTCTTGGTGACTGCAGTAAAGTAGCATATCGAAACCTGCATATTGACATAAGCAGATTAGGCGCACATGGTTCAAGGACGTCAAGGATGGCAGCAGGTCTCATTTAGTGGGGGTTAAATACATGCAGAGCACGAGGAAGACTATAAAAAAAATACATTGTGGTGTGCGAGCATGCTGCAGCTAACTTGTTAAGTCTAAATTGTCTTTATTCAAAGCCAATTGACCTCAGTGAGCATCTACGTACTCACTGACCTAATAATGGTTGAAACCCCCCGATGCTTCACCACAACAGGAGGTGAGAGGAACAAGAGAGGAGCTGTTTGCTTTTTGTGCCGTCTAAATAAATCTGAGGCCTTTAAGCAGTCGTGCTGCAGTGACATCAGAGTTATCTCACCAATTTATCAGGGCTGGAATATTCTGTCCATATTGCCCAGTTTATTTGA